>JABMCL010002381.1:412500-425000 GCA_018857735.1 Alviniconcha marisindica
CTCTGTGGAAGTAAAGCAACATTGAACGAGTGGCTCGATCCCCGTCTCCCGCCCGGCCAACGCACGAGTCGAGTCAGCAGCGCCTATAAAGCTCGCACCTGACTAGACTCTATTGCCTTCCGCATGCTGCACAATTTCCCTCAGCAAGACATTGATTCCGCGAGCAAGCCGGCTGCAGTTTCATCTCTATTGGCTTTCGCTACATTTCCATGTCCGTGAAAACAAATTACGTTGGCCAGCTCGGCTGATATTATGATTCCCAAATCCCATTTTGTTTCCCTTTCGCTCAGAAACTTCTTGATCGCCCCCTCCCCCTCCCCTATACATACAAAACCTGACTCGCCGCTGGTGCAAACACTGAGACACTGACGGGACCAGATTCGGTCCATGTTCGGTTCCTAGGAGAGAGAGAGAGAGAGAGAGAGAGAGAGAGAGAGAGAGAGAGAGAGAGAGAGAGAGAGAGACAGAGACGAGACAGAGACAGAGACAGACAGACAGACAGACAGAGACAGAGAGACAGAGACAGAGAGACAGACAGAGACAGAGACAGAGACACACAGAGACACAGAGAAAAGGGGTGGTGATAAATGGAATGGGGGGGGGGGGGGGGGGGGGGCGGGCGGGGGCGAAGGGGAGCAGAACTGCCCAGGCCTTAGCCAGAAAGACCGCCACCTACCCCCCCCCCCCCCCCCCGCCCCCCCGGGTCCAGCCTGCCGACCACATTGATCGTCATTTCATTAGGGTAATGCATTTTGTACAGCGCTAATGCAACCCTCCCCTGCCTGTCCATTCCCAAAATCAGGTGCAGCGACTGCAGGGTGACGGAGGCAGCGGAGGCAACGGGATGGGAGTCCTGGCGGCACATCACAGCTCCCTCGGTGGCTGCAAGCCGCGCCGAGACTACTATTAGGCGAAACCACAAACAGGACAACGATCAGAGCTCAGGAGCTGTGTGAAAGTCGAGGTGGCCGTCCTGGGCTCCCCGTCCCTAATAGTCCTTATGGTGTCCGTGGATGTAAAGCAACATTGACCTCAGTACGAGGCAGAACTCAGGAGCTGTGCGAAAGTCGAGGTGGCCGTCCTGGGCTCCCCGTCCCTAATAGTCCATACGGTCTCTGTGGACGTAATGCAACATTGAACTCCAACAGGACAATGGGAGATAACGACCGACTATATTTACTGAAGCGGCAAAACATTATCGGAGAGGTACTAAACACCCAGTCACGCTTGCAAGGCGATATCATCATCTCCCGGGAATCGTCGGGATGTCCATCGCCGAGTCAGTGTATAATACTTCCCGTATCAGTCAGTCATCCATTTAACGTTTTAGACCAGCGTCGTGATTTAAATATTAATTCTCACTGGTTTCCGGCAGCTCTGACTGCATGACGAATGGGACGTGGCTCGCTGTCACAGAGGCTTCTTGTTATTGTTGTTGTTGTTTTTGATGATGATGAACAACTTCACTATAATGTCGTAAAAAAACAAAAAAACAAAAAAAAACGTAGGATAATACAGAACACTGTACAGTGTCTTACGAGTGGCATGCATTTTGTTATCAGAACATCACGTTGTCTATGTCCTTACGTCTTTACAATATGTATTTGCATGGATAGGGTGGACCACCTCCCCCCACCCTCCCCCAAGATAAAGGAGAAGACCAAGAGCACTTTAATAACACGGAGTTTAACAAGGCGTGCGCTTTACCATCAGAACATCATGATGTCTATCTACTTATACGATGTATTCACAGATTGATTGATTGTTTATTGATCGCTTATATAGCGCTATTCTCCGCTCTCTTGAGCAGACTCACTGTGCTCGCATGTGGTTCTACATGAGTGACTCGCTTTTTATAGCGCGTTTTTCTGAGTATCCACCGAAGTGGTGTACTTACAACGCTGGCATGGCAGGTGCCACATGAAACTACAGCCGACTCGGCGCAAGTTCTGTGTACACCATACAACTATGCACCATGTCACTTCATGCAACGCCACATACGTAAGGTGTATGCGTGTTTAGCTGTAACCTGCCACCTGCGCTTTTGGCGGAATGACCGGGATCTTTTACGTGCTACTGCGGTAACACGGGGTGGAACGGATACCGAAGTAAGAGTCAGCACAGAAAGTCGACCCTGGAGAAGAAAATTCTCCCGCCGCTCCTGCAGGGATTCGCACCCGCGACCTTTCAATCACGAGTCCGGTGCTTTAACCACTGCTCTAAACAGATGGGGTAGACCACCGCGCCCCCCAAACAAGAAAACGAAGGAAGCCAAAAGCATCTTAACTAGTAACAGAGACTGATCAAATACAAAGAAAAGAAGCTCCGACTCAGCAGAACAGAACTTAGATATTGTCTTACTCCAGGCCGGGCAACAGTTTAACCATATTAAACATAAACCGGTAAAACACACACACACACACACACACACACACACACACACACACACACACACACACACACACACACACACACACACACGCAACAAAGAAGAAAAAAGCGGGAGGTAAACAAAAACAAAGTTAAAAAAAGAAGTGCTAACATTATCTGGCGATCAGTCCTTTGCACAACACGAACCATGTCGAGGTATTGACAATGACGTCAATGGGTTCTATATCACAGGACCCGACGCACGCATAAAACTGACGCATAGCGTGCCTAGAATGTTCACTGGGCAACCAGCAAAACGATACCCAAGGTCAGATGGGACGAAAACGCGGAAGGAACGTCTTGTGCAGTTTCTCCAGTGCAACGGAAAATCTGCCAGCGCCGTTATGTAATACATTTATTCATAGACACAGAATGTACCCCGAAATAGAAGCAAAATCATTCACTAGGAAACAGTATCGTACCACAGGGAATAAATCTGTTGCCGGATAATGACACGAGTGTATGAATTTTAAACGAAATCAATGAGGAATCAACCTGCCCATCAAAGGATTTTATTCATGCAGTTCTGCGAGTTCTTTTACCAAAACGCGTGTGTTCCGTCATCCAGTTCCCCCCCCCCCCCCCCCCCCCCCCATCCCCTACACCCCCGACCCCTACACCCCCGACCCCTCCGGCTCCATATCCAAGAAATCAATTTAAAAAAAAGCTTAACGGTCGACGGGCGGACATCGAAGAAAAGAACCTGGATCATAAGCGTTATCGCGGAAATAAGCGACGTCGTGTCGTTGCATCTACAACTTCCGCTCAATGGGCAGGAAAGTGGGTCAATATTCAGCCTACTCCCCTCTCCTCCTCCCTACCACCCCTCCACTACCACTACCCCCCACCGACCCACCCCAAAAACAGCCCATCGAAGAAAAGCGTCCAAAATCCAATATCCGAATTGACGAAGCAGGAAGTGTCAATCCGCACACCATAAGCCCATTCGTCATCAGAGACAAAGCCTGAAATGAAAGCATAACGTTTGTTTAGTTAGTTGCTTGGTATTCAACACCAGTCAACCACGACTGGTAATGTCAGGAATGACAAGCGAAAAGCATCTAGTCCTGAATCAAAAGTCTGTTTATTTCCTTGTTCATAACACTAGTTTTATTACATCTTCGAAGAAGATTGGAAAGCGGGATGTGGTTGAAAGAACCGGAAGCAGCCTTGCTGTTGAGTTTCTGAACGAACTAGGAAGACGTGAATTAATAAGATTTCCCCGGGAGAAGGCAAAGCATACAAGGCTACATTATGGCTTACCCCAGGCGTAAAAGAAGGCACCTGAGACAGATCGTGAGCAGCGGGGACCGTAACTTCCGCATCAGTGGTATCCTGTCGTGTATGTGTTATATCTGGACATCGTCGAGCTGGATCTGTCATATCGCATTTCGTGGTGCTTCTTCTTCTAATGTTGCTTTACGTCCACAGAGACCATGAGGACCACTAGGGACGGGGAGCCCAGGACGACCACCTCGACTTTCACACAGCTCCTGAGCTCATGAACGTGGAGCTCAAACTACCCCGGATTATAATATAAAGCTTCTTTTTTTATATATATGAATTTGTTTGGTGGTGGTGGTGGTGTATGTGTGTGTGGGGAGGGGGGGGGGGGTGAGCGGACCATAAAGCTAACCCTCATCGACCACCATCCTTCATTGGATCATCTCCGAGGAACCCGACCTGCCCGCTCACTCACACGGTTTCCAAGGCTAGCGCAGCAAGCACGTAGAATCCGTGCATGTGATTCTCCATCCTAGAGTGGGGGAAATCCAATCAAAGCAAACACAGATTTCAGAGGAGGAGACGGGGGAGAAAAAAAAACGCCGTTTCAAAATACAGGATTACATCATAATCCGATTCCGTGATTCAACTGTTTTTGATCACTCCCAAACCGGATATAGCAATGCAGCAAACCTGCCAGCTCGGGGATAGATGGGAAAGGCGAAGTCTTCTCGCTCTCCCGAGAAGAAAAAGAAAAAGAAAAAGAAAGAGAGAGAGCTGAGCGGATGTGCACAAAGAGGACGTGCTGGCCCCAGCGGGGACGGGGAGTCTGACCCAGGGTTTACAGCTTCTCAGACAGTGGGTCAAATCGAATCAATAGGGAGAGGCTGCGCAGGGGTCTCTAGGAGCGGTCAGCGAATCAGCCAGCACCACGTGGGGGAGGGTTAAGTCATCAGGGAGCAGAGCGGATAGACTACAGCAGGCACGATGGAAGACGCCAGCAAAGTGCTCCGAGCTCTTGAGCGCTGGTCATAAAGGCACTGATTCACGACTTCATTGCCCGTGCTTAGGGTCCCAGCCATTCCGAGCGAAACCGCAAGGCCACCGCGCTGTAGGTTAATAACAGGAGGCCTTTTCATGATGGAACTCTACACTGAAGTAAAGAACATCGAGAGCCGGGTTAATTTTCGGGGCTTTTTGACCTGACCCGCCTGGCGCATGCCAGACAGGGTCATGGGACTATATATAGGTCCATGGACACGGTACTGTGATTAGCTGCACGGTGTGTTCATTATACGTACGCGTCTGCTCGTGTGCGCTGTCTTCGGCCCTGTCTGGATTTGTTTGTTTTGTTTGGCGTGTGTGTGTGTGTGTGTGTGTGTGTGTGTGTGTGTGTGTGTGTGTGTGTGTGTGTGTGTGTGTGTGTGTGTGTAAAACAAACAAACAAACAAAAAACCGAACCCCAAACCTCAATCATCAAGTGCTCTGACATATTGACGTATGCTCTGTTTCGTCCAAGAGTCGGCATTGAAAATCAGAAACAGTCGCATGCACTAAACATTCCACAGAAAGGAGGAGACAGGAGAGAGGAGACAGTCAGAGGGAAGGTGGAGGGGAGCAGTAAAAAAGAAATAAGAAAAAGAAAACCCCACAAAACGAAATGCATACTCAAAATGCTTTGTATTCTGCGTGCAGGCTTTCGGTGATTTGGTTTTTAACTGCCCCAGCCATCCGAAATAGACAGCATTGCGAAATTGTTGTGTTCCTCATTTTTGAGGAAAGAGAACAGTTCTGAATCCAGAATAGATTGCACCGCCATTCTAAACGCGCAGCTCTTAGTTTGGAGTTAGTTCACCATCGCCCCTGACATAAGCGCTGCGCCAGAGGCTTGGAAGAGGCAACTTCAAATAGACATTTCCACTCAGATCCACAGGCCCTTGGAGGAAAAATCACAGGGAAGCGGGGTATGCTGATATCACAGATAGTGCTTTAGTGTCCCCACGGTACACACACTGTGCTTTTGTGTCCCCATGGTAATCAATCATGTAAAAAATGTAAAACCTTTGACTTGTTTTTTCGAAAGTGACGATCTTGTCCGCGATGAAACATTTGGCACAGTCGGTCAAACCGACCCGTGATGTGCCACAAATATATATATACACACACATATACATATATGAAATCGATCAGTTTAAAAAAGATAAAGAAGAAGAAAAAAGAAAAAAAGAAATAGAAAAATGGGGGGGGGGGGTGGGGGGGGGGTCATTTTAATGTATTACTGTCTCTTCCTGCATTGTCATTACCTCTTCTCTCTCCCCTCCCCTCTTCTCCCCCCCCCCCCCCGCACCCCACCCCTCCCTTCTCTCAAGCATTTATGCCTGAACAATTTTATTCTTGCGTATTAAAGTCTCCGTCAGTAAGTATCTTCCCTCCCCTTCTATGCCGCTGAGTCGTTTTTCTCTTGTTTATTTGAAGTTCAAAGTACTTTCTGCTTAGTACTGATAATAGTGGGTATTTAGAGCGCCTAACCCGCGCAGGCCCTAAGCGCTTACAAATTCTTTAAATGTAAATATTTTGACAAAACAGATTCAATGAACACACACACACACACACACACACACACACACACACACACACACACACACACACACACACACACACACTCATTCACTCACTCACTCACACACACACACACACACACACACACACACACACACACACACACACACACACACTCTCTCTCTCTCTCTCTCTCTCTCTCTCTCTCTCTCTCTCTCTCTCTCGTCGTATCTTAGGGCAATGGGACAAAAGAAAAGGTTTTCGACAAGAGAAAGATTTTCAAGGAAGATCTGAAAGAACTGGCAGAGGTAGCATGATGGACAGAAAGAGGGAGCTGGTTCCATGTAGTTGGAGCCTGTGTGGAGAGCGAGGCTGAATAGCAAAAAGACCCTTTTCACAAATATTTCAGCACTGAACTGTGCGTCGATACGTAGCTACAGGCACGAAGTCCTGTGAACACGCCTCCGCTGGTTTCAAAAGACACCGCCCCGCTAACAAATGCGTGACAATAAGGCGGAAGAACTTCCCGTTGAATCATCCTTCGGTTTTCGTTCATTTTTCTTCAGACTTACAGACAAAGAGAAAAGACAAGGAGCTCTCTCTCTCTCTCCTTGGTTGCAGCACGCGGAACGAAAGGAGGCTGTTGCATACGATGCTCCCCCAAAAGTCCGTTCTGGATCCATCTTGTCTTGCCAGCTAAACAATGGAGGGCCAGCTGGCTTGAGCAGCACCACACATCTGATAAGCAGAGCCAAGGCAGTTCAAACAAAACTTGGCCTTTTGCCTCACAACATACTGATGCTCCTTCCATGGGCCGTGTGAAGGTTCCGCGCCGAGGTCTAAAGCCCCGCCTCCCATGGTTACGCTCCCACAAGCTTTCGATCTGGCCAACAGGTGGCACTACGAATTGACTGTGCAGCGCCACCTCAGGACTAATCACACATTTAAAACCTTTTACATCAGTTCAAAACACAAGTCACTAAATCATAAGTTTGTCTAATTTCACAGATACTATCCATAACTATCCATCCAGCCACTCATCCATCAAAGCACAATAGCACACACACACACACACACACACACACACACACACACACACACACACACACACACACACACACACACATATTTCGTAGGCACTCACCGCGGGAACCCGCTTATATCGCTTGTGACTGTGAGCAAGATGACCTATTTTATTTCGCAGGCCCAAAACTATCACAGTTAAAAAGTAGGGAGAGGATTTTGAAAAAAATGAAGGTCAATGGACCGGGAAGGTCGAAATTACAAGGAAGAAATTCCTGGCAGTGGGCGAAGTATGGGTGGCCAAATTCTGACCAGCTTCAGGCTTTAAAGGAAGAGCATTTTTCAGCTCTGGGTTCCCAACAGAAGAGGGGACCTTGATTTCTGCGTCCGCAGTACCCCCCTGCGAGTCTTTAGGAGCGGACAACTGCGCTGCTTTAATGTTCCGTTGTGCAAGAGCGCGGTATTGATCAGCACGGCCGGCGGAAGTGTGCAAGAGACACGTGGCAACAGACAATAGAGTATGAATTATATAAATCGGCCTTCTAGCTCGCTGGGAGTAGGCGGATAAACAATGGTATTGATCCGATGTAACCAACTAAGCATATACTACCCTCATCATGTCTAAATCTGACGGATGCTTTTAGATGACTGTGTGTGTGTGTGTGTGTGCGCGCGTTTGTTTATTTATTCATTTTTTGGTTCGGGGGTGGAGGGAACGAGAATTAATGCTCTCTCAACCGAAGCCCTTTTAGTGCTGGCCTTTCTGCTATGATACACAGTAATGGTGAACTTGGGCTAGCCGCCCGGTCCAGACCCATGGCCCAGAAGCAATATTTGTACTGAACGCATTTGTATGAAAGCTATAGACATAAGTGACGCGTCACTCGACTGGCCGATAAAAAGAGGTTCACCAGCTCGAGGACGCGACAATTCACTTGAATTCACGAAACCTGATTGCGTGTCAAATAGGTGTTATCAAGTACGCATCATTATGACTCAGAACATCGGGTAACAATTAGACTCAGAGCTCAGGAGCTGTGTGAAAGTCGAGGTGGCTGTCCTGGGCTCCACGTCCCTAATGCTCCTCGTGGTCTCTGTGGACGTAAAGCAACAGTGAAGAAGACACACGCTCAGAGCTCAAGAACTGTGTGAAAGCCGAGGTGGCCGTCAAGTAGTCCTCATGGCCTCTGTGGACGCAAAGCAACACTGAACTTGAACTAAACACTGAAGAGTTCAGCCAAGATAGGCGCAGTGTGCATATGCGGAGGATGTGAGGAGGGTGGCATCACGCGACTGGCAATGTGACTGCGTCGGTAGGATAGCTAGATAGATAATTGATTTTTAACGCCTGGTCAACCCTGACGGCTAACACAGGACGATGGGCGTGGGTAGGGTCTTCGGATACTGTTCTGAGATACTATGAGAGCACAGCCCCCCCCCCCCCCCCCTTCAGATCACTCTTAGACTTAGGTCGGTGCGCTTGGGACGAGCTATTCATAGGCACCCTAAGAGGTTTGCGCGGCGTGGACGTTAAGCCCCAACAGTCATTCATTCACGGGGTACAGTTAATTTTTTCAACGGTACCACGCAAGTTAAACCGACAAAGCCAGTTTCAGAAGAAGAAACGTGACACAGACTGATGTATAGGCAGGGCACGGTGAGTATTATTCCATACGTCGAACACCTAGAAAAACCGTCATTTGATGGCTCTGTTAAACCGTCGTTTGATGGCTCTGTTAATGGCCCGAGTCATCAAGTAATAACAACTGTCTGTTTTACTCAGGGGTTGATCGTTCGGCGTACAAGGTGAAGAGTTCATGCCATTCAGTCAGGCCAAAGTTGCAAGATATACGTACTGTTGTGACAAAGATTAATTAGCACGTCATTATCGTCGTTTATTTCCGCCATGTGAAGCTGCTCTTTGCTGGGAAGGAAAATCCAAAAATTCAAACCAAAACCAAAAAACCAAAACCAATCAAACAACCAACCAAACACACACACACACACACACACACACACACACACACACACACACACACACACACACACACACACACACACACACACAACAAGAGCAACAACAACAAAACGCACAAAAAACAAACAAAACAATAAGAAATAAACAAAAAAAAACTACCAACCAACCAACCAAAAAACAAAACAAAACAAAAAATATAACCATCTAAGCAACCAACGAAGCAAACACAATTTAAAAAACACAAAAAACACCACCACCGATTGTTAACATACACACACGCGCGCATGATCGCACGCACGCACGCGCGCACGCACGGACACACATACGAACGCACACTCACACCCACCCACACACACACCACTACACAAGCTGAATGAATCGGGCCCGAAGATATATTACAAAGGCGGGAAACTATATTCTGACCATCTGAAGGCTTTCAAGCCAGAACCTTTTGATAGCCCTGGGTTCTCTGCAGAGGGGAACCACAACCATTCTGCGTCTGCGATACGGCCCCAAAACGGGCAGACGTTAAAAGATGGCTGGAACAGTGCACAAACTTAATATTACAGTGACATGTACATAACATACGCTGGAGCCTTCCGTGAGCGGCCAAAACAAGAAGCCTCATACAGTAACTACACACACCACTGAATCTCGATATGCGGTTCAACGGTTCAATGTTGCTTTACGTCCGCAGAGACCGTACGGACTCTTAGAAAAGGGGACCCCAGGGCGGCCACCTCGACTTTCACACAGCTCCTGAGCTCTGACCGGATACGCGGTTTTACGTTTGAAGTTTTATGATACGAGGTTTGGCTTATAAAAAACAAACTCAATCTCGCAATGTTTCACAGTCGCTGGGGACCGTCGAGGCCGTTAGCCGTTGGTTCTAAAGTTGCACTCCTGAAGCAGACAAAAATAGGCTCGTGTCGGACACAAAATACGTCAGTCGCAAGCGAGACAAACCAGTTAACACCCACACTGTGGTACAGAGGAAGTAATTTCTTCGCGAACACCTTTCTTCCAACCACGTGGCACGGAAGCTGTTCCTGTTGTGCGTAGGCATCTCGACAGGATGGGAAACGGAAGTGGGCGGTGAAAGGAAGTCCCCCTCCCCTCCGCTCCCCCCACCCCCACCCTCCCTCTTTGCATTCTAGCCTAAGGCACGCGTGACGGAGGCCTAAGCATTCCGTATCACCAATCTTTTGGTTGGTTGGTTGTTGAACGCCCAGTTGTCTCCGGAGAGGTATTGGTTGGGACTGAGCTCAGAGGAGGTGGGGGAAGAAGCAGACTGTAATTATTTAACGCTATACACTGTCACCACCAGAATGACTCCTGCATTAAGATGGGCAGCGATGAGAGCCATTTTAAGGTTTATTAATTGTGAGGGACAAAGTCACAAGACCACAGACCCCAACTTTTGAAGAGAAAAGAGAGCCGAAGCGGATTCGAACCGAGGTCCCTCTGCTTACTAGCCTAACTAACGCCTTACCACTAGGCCAAACCGGCTCACATTTTTTACGTCTCTAGAAACCACAAGGCTTGTTAGGGACGGGGAGCCCAGGACGGCCACCTCAACTTTCACACCGCTCCTGAGCTCTGATCCGAAACGTTCCAAAGTGAAAACGGTAAAGCAGACTGTGACTTGTCATTTGGTGGTAGCTGCTTTGCCCTGACACGCCCCTATGCGGCTGACAGGCCGGCGTTAAACATATCAAGACTCAATCAATCCTGCTGACAGCGAAGAAGGATCTGGGCTCCAATAGTCTATCTAAAAAGGACAAAAACTGCTGATAAGCGTTGACAAAACATCAGGAAAATGACCGGAAGTCCGACAGAGAACGACCCTCCTCCCTCCCAAAACAAACGAAACAGACAGACAGACAGACAGACAGACACACACACACACATACACACACAACACACACACACACACACACACACACACACACACACACACACACACACACACACACGGCTTATTTCTGTTCACGCTCGGCCTTTTTTCTTCCGCAACGGCCGTATTCGTGCTTCATAACGTATACCACAGGTAAAAACCACTCATACTGTTCATACAGTTGACATCACGGGCCACAGTAATCACCTGTGTATATAAACATACACACAGGCAATACTGTACGACGATCAAGGCCACACAGGCAAGACCCGCCGTGCGTGCTGAAGCACTCAAGGGAGCCTGGCACATGCGACCTATAAGTTACACCTGGGGCACGGCAGGCAGGTGCGGCAGGCAGGGCGCGCATAAACCACCGACCTGTAAGTCCTTGCATAAACGATACAGGTGCAGATTCCCGCACGTGATGAGGGCAGTGCGAGCCGAAGACAGCCACCCCATTTCAAGATGGCCGCCGGCCAAGAACAATAGGCGAGCCAACCTGCCAAGTTCCAGCACCAAGGGCAGATGCCATGGGACGGCAAATTGGCCCCGATGCTAATGGGGGTCGATTGCCCTCACGAAGAGGCGTACCGAAGTAGTTAAAGAGAAGCGACTTTCACACTTGACGGGATCAAAGTACCCTCGGAAGGTTCCCGCAGAGCGAAATTGAAAGAGACACTGGTGGTGTCGTGAATATACCCCGGGGAAGGGGGCTGGGGGTGGGATGGGGGGGGGGGGGGGGGAAGAGACTAAAGATAAAGTAAAGAGGGGAAAGTAAACAGGGAGGCGTTGGGGGGGGGGGGGTGAGAGAGAGAGAGAGAGAGAGAGAGAGAGAGAGAGAGAGAGGGGAGAGAGAGAGAGAGAGAGAGAGAGAGAGAGAGAGAGAGAGAGACTTAAGAAGAAGAAGAAGAAGAAGGGGGATACAAAATTCAACGATAGAGAGATGGAAGTGACGAGAGAGAGAGAGAGAGAGAGAGGAGGGGGGGGGGGGGGGGGGGGGGTGTGTTATAGAGAAGAAGAGACTGACAACTTTATTATTTGGGCACGGCTTTGACTGACTGTGTGAATGACTGCCAATAATTACATACGGTACGCGGACAGATTGTCTTGTCACGATCGCAGGCAAGTCCCTGACGAGCCGCAGTATGTCAGGCTTTAATTAAGTGCACGCAGCCACGGCGCCCGAAGACCTAGATACTCAACCTGCATGGCTTGCGTGAATGGTGCAGGACATCGCGTGCACTGCGCAAGACGATGGGCGCATTCATTCGCAAAAATCGAAAACAGCTCAGCTGAAATGAGCCTCTGAGACTGAGAAGGAAAACTGAAGAGAGAGAGAGAGAGAAGAGGGAGGATACAAAAATTCAAGGATAGAAAGATGGAAGTGAC
>JABMCL010002381.1:430000-445000 GCA_018857735.1 Alviniconcha marisindica
AGCTTTACGTCCACGGAAACCAGAGGGCTCGTTAGGACGGACAGCCCAGGACGGCCACCTCGACTCTCACACAGCTCCTGAACTATGCGACGTTTGGCATAGCGGTAAAGCGTTATATCGGCTCTGGTAAGCAGAAGGACCTCGGTTCGATTCCCCGCTTCGGCTCTCCTTTCTCTTCATAAAGGTTGTGGTTTATGAACACCGTCGTGTGACGTTGTCCCTCGCTATTAATGAAACATTAAAATGGCTCTCATCGCTGCCGGTCTTAATGCATAAAATAATCATTCAGGTGGTGACGGTGCAGCGTTAAGGAATAGTTCCCTCCCCGACCCCTTCACCCCACATCCTACGAACTGTGTCCCCGCCAGTACCTCTCCGGAGACAACTGGTTTTGATTGCTATAAATCACCTTTACAACACCAAATAGACAACGAGTCCAACGCACGAACGAACCTCTCCCCTCTCTTTTTCATTGACTTTGTATATATCCTTCCAGTGTATAAATACTTCACTCAACGTCTCTTAACTGCTCACCGAACCCTTGGAAGATATCGACTGTTCGCTCTGAAAAACAGAACTCCTTTAGAATAATAATAATGATGATGATGATGATTTTTTTTTTCTTCTCTCAGGGCGCGAGGGAAGGAGGAGGTGAGTAGGGCGAGGAGAGACAAAATACTTGAATGATTTCGTACTGATTTAACGTAAAATAGGTTTTGATTGCTATAAATCACCTTTACCTTATAACACCAAATAGATCGCGAAACCGTGCATATGTAGACAGACATAATCCACTTTGAGGTTTTTCCTTCACGAGCAGTGACAAGTAGCAGTCACAGAGGAAAAGGACAGGTAGCAATCACAGAGGAAAAGGACAGGTAGCAATTTCAGAGGAAAAAGGGAGGTGACAATCACAGAGGAAAAAGAGACAAGTAGTAATCACAGAGGAAAAAGAGACAGGTAGCAACCACAGAGTAAAAAGAGACAAGTAGCAATCATAGTGGAAAAAGAGACAGGTGGCAATCACAGATGAAAAAGAGACAAGCAGCAATCACAGAGGAAAAAGAGACAGGTAGCAATCACAGAGGAAAAAGAGACAGGTAGCAATCAGAGATGAAAAAGAAACAACTAGCAATCACAGAGGATAATGAGACAAGTAACAAACACAGAGGAAGACCTGACAGGCAGCCATCACGGAGGAGAAAGTGACACGTAGCAGTCACAGAATAAAGAGCAGGTATTATAATGGATTGCTGTAGACAGGTAACAATCACTGAGAAGGAAGTGAAAGTAACAATCACTGAGGAATAAATGGCAGGCAGCGGCCACAGAGGACAAAGAGACAGGTAGCAATCACACAGGATTTTTGGAGATAGGTAACAATCACCAAAGAGGAATTCACGGGCAGCAATCACTGAGGAGGAAACGACAAGAAGCAACCACAAAGGAGAAAGAGACAGGTAGCAACCACAAAGGATAGATAAAGAGACAGGAAACGACCACAGAGGACAACGACAGGCAGCAATCACTGAGGATAATTAGACAGAGGATAAATAGCAAGCACAGAGGATAGAAAGACAGGTAGCAACACAGAGAAGGAAGCAGCAGGTATAGCAAACACAGAAGGGTAAGCAAGTAACTTGGTGTTTTTACGCCCAATCAACCAGTACGGTTATATCAGGGCGATGTACAGAAGAATAAAAAGGACAATCAGAAAACCCAATGGAGGAAGCGACGTGCAGAAAATAACCCATCGACAAAGAATAAACTTGTCAGTCTGTTTTGTGTGGACACGGTATTGATCGATCGATTTTCAGTGTGTGTGTGTGTGTGTGTGTGTGTGTGTGTGTGTGTGTGTGTGTGTGTGTGTGTGTGTGTGTGTGTGTGTGTGTGTGTGTGAGAGAGAGAGAGAGAGAGAGAGAGAGAGAGAGAGAGAGAGAGAGAGAGAGAGAGAGAGAGAGAGAGAGAGAGAGAGACTGATGACTGCACTTTTTCCAGAGAGAGAGAGAGAGAGGGGGGGAGCATAAACGTCTGGACTTCTGATTTATAAATGTTCTCCTCTGCGTACACTCTTGCAACTGGGAATTAATTCAGCCGATCCGGCTCGTGCTGACTGATACTTCTGCAAGGTGTGTGTGTGGGCGTCGCACTGAAGGAATGCGGCATTCTCCCTCTAATCGTTCTAACCAACACTAGCGCCACTAATACGGTGCATGTGTAAACTCGATCTTCATTCTTGCCGCGCATATCCACAACAAATCAAGTGTTTCTTCGCGACGCAGAAACCCAGAGACCACACCAAGGTATACTCTACGCCTCCTCCGTAGCCCACGCTGTGGAAATTGACATATCGATGCACGTTCCAGAGAGAGAGAGAGAGAGAGGGAGGGAGGGAGAGAGAGAGAGAGAGAGAGAGAGAGAGAGAGAGAGAGAGAGAGAGAGAGAGAGAGAGAGAGAGAGAGAGAGAGAGAGAGAGAGAGAGAGAGATCTGCACATCTAATCGCAGCAAAAACAAGACAAAAGTTTTTGATTGCCCGCCTGCTCTTTAGTCTACGTGGACGTCCGTTGCCGTCTAAATGGTAAGCAGTGTGTGTGTGTGTGTGTGTGTGTGTGTGTGTGTGTGTGTGTGTGTGTGTGTGTGTGTGTGTGTGTGTGTGTGTGTGCGCGCGCGCGGTGTGTGTATGTGTGTGTGTGTGTGTGTGTGTGTGTGTGTGTGTGGTGGTGTGTGTTGGTGTGTGCGTGTGTGTGTGCGTGCGTGCGTGCGTGCGTGCGTGCGTGGTGTGTGTGTGTGTGTGTGTGTGCGTGCGTGCGTGCGTGCGTGCGTGCGTGCGTGCGTGCCTAAGTGAGTGAGT
Source organism: Alviniconcha marisindica (assembly GCA_018857735.1). NCBI lineage: Eukaryota > Metazoa > Mollusca > Gastropoda > Provannidae > Alviniconcha > Alviniconcha marisindica. Next base: position 432,853 of record JABMCL010002381.1, read on the forward strand.
GAGTGAGTGAGTGAGTGAGTGAGTGAAGGTGAATGTGTGTGTAATGTATGTCTGGCCTGTTTAGCTGCTCATGATTTGAATTGCTTCTAGTCATTGGTATTTTGATTTTCCGCTTGAGGTGTCTCAACCGTTTCGGATTTGACTTTCCGCCTTTCACTTGGTGTATTCAGGATCCGAGGATCTTCTAAGGATCTTCCAGAAGACAATAGAAGAAAAGAGACATATAACGAAAGATAGACAGATAGATATATAGACAGATAGATAGACAGGTAGAGTGATAGATATATAGACAGACAGACAGACAGATAGATAGATAGATAGATAGATAGATAGATAGATAGATAGATAGATAGATAGATAGATAGATAGACATAGACATTGGTCGTCTTTAATGCGTAGTCAGCCGCGTATGTTGTGCCCAGGGTGAAACACAGTATGAAATACAACTTCAACGTCCAATATGAAATACAACTTCAAAATATCAATGTTTTATTTTATGCCTTTTCACAGCGAGGTGATATTAAACATCAACAGCAGCACACAATTTTCAAACATGAAGATCAGAAACATCCGCGAGGATTTCTTTCATCTTTTTTTTTTTTTTTTTTTTGGCACACAGGGACCGGTGGGAGTTCCTGATTACACACACATAAAACTCCGACTCAGGTGACTGCACACATAATACATTCACCTGGCTCGTCTTTCATCACGGGACACAGACAAACGTTCAATTTAAATAATCAATAAACTCGTCCGACAAGGAAATGGCAAAGGGGAATGGGAAAGGAAAGAAAGAACGCCAATGTCACAGAAGACGCACATGAACTCCTGCTGTGTCCGAGAGAGGGAACCATGTGTAACAGTGCAGATTTCCAAGACGGCGGCTGGGGGCTTGGCAGGGAACTGTGTTACCCTGTGGAGTTACTCAACTGGGCTGGGATTCATGAAGCTGCCAGGACAGAGTTTCTGACGTCCTAAACCCCGTCAGAAAGATTTTTGACTGCCAGGACAGAGTTTCTGACGTCGTAAACCGCGTCAGAAAATTCTGACTGCCAGGACAGAGGTTTGACGTTGTAAACCTCGTCAGAAAATGCTGACACCTCGTCAGAAAATTCTGACTGCCAGGATAGGGTTTTTGACGTTGTAAACCTCGTCAGAACATTTTGACTGCCAGGACAGAGTTTTTGATGCCGTAAACCTTGTCAGTTCATTCTGTTTGCCAGGACAGAGTTTCTGACATCGTAAACCTCGTCAGAAAATTCTGACTGCCAGGACAGTTTCTGACGTCGTAAACCTCGTTAGAAAATTCGCGCGCGCACACACACGCGCGCGCGCGCGCGCACACACACACACACACACACACACACACACACACACACACACACACACACGTAACTCCCCTGCGATGCCCATCAGAAAACGAGAACCAAGTAAAATAGCTCAAAATTAATTACGATTTTCTTTCTTCACTTCTTTCTTTTTTAACCTAATCATTTGTATTTTGTTCATCAGCAAGCTGATTTCATGCTCTAAACTCGAGGGAGAAAAACAACAACCCCAAACCACAGTTATCAGGCTGGTCATTCGCTGCGTATAGCTGTTATTTTCGCTCGCGCGTTTTCTCTCTCTCTCTCTCTCTCTCTCTCTCTCTCTCTCCACACACACACACACACACACACACACACACACACACACTCACACACACACGCGCGCGCGCGCGCGCGCAAGCACGCAGGCACCCCCTCACGCGCAGCCCTCACCCACCCAACCGCCAGTTAGAACAATCACAAATGTCCCTTCGAACCGATATGACCTGACATAGAGATTCGTCTGGCTGGATTGGTCCTTGATATTCCAGTCACTCCAAGTGAGTTAGCTGGTAATGGATTCTTAAATTCCCGTCACTACGTCAATCGCGAAGGTTTAACAGTTCAGCACAAACTGCCAGACAGAAAAAAGCAAAAGCCCAATACCAGCATCTAACGCTGCACAGATCACTATGTCTGAATAGGATTGGGGGCACACACACACAAAAAAAAAACAGAGAGAGAGAGAGAGGAGAGAGAGAGAGAGAGAGAGAGAGAGAGAGAGAGAGAGAGAGTAAAAAAAGAAGAAAAAAGAAGGAAGCGAAAAGGCAGAAATTCGAAATGCGGAACTGCCAGCGTAGAGCGAAGCACGCAAGGCTATAATTCTGACCCACTCCTAGCTTTAAATCAGAGGGCACCGTGTAATGTCATTTTATCGGCGGTACGTACCCTGGGCAGGCCGGCTGAAGAAAAAGAAAAAAAGAAAAAAGAAAAAAAAAGAAAAAAAAGCCACCTCTGGGTTTTTAGTTCCAGACCGGCCACGAGGACTGAGTCGGTGTTGACAGAAGGGGGGTGTCGGATGGCGGACTATGACCGCGTTACAACCGCTCCGGGGCCGGGTCCCGTGCCCAATCGATGGCACAATCACTGCAACGTGCCCCCGTCCTCGTGTCGTGCACGAGCCCCGCGCGCGTCGCTCCGGCCTCCTGCTACCCATCAAGTAAATGGCTGCATGGCCTGCATCTCTGTCCGTCTGTCCGTCTGTCTCCTAATTTGGCTCTCTCTCTCTCTGTGCCTCTCCCTTCTCTCTCTCTCTCACGTCAACTCAACAGGGGTCTCTCTCTCTTCTCTCTCTCTCTCTCTCTCTCTCTCTCTCTCTCTCTCTCCAACTCAGCTGGGATATATATAATACTCTCTCTCTCTCTCTCTCTCTCTCCTCTCTCTCTCTCTCTCTCTCTCTTGGCTCTTCCCCCTTCCTCGTCAACTGAACTGGGGGTTCTCTCTGTCTCTATCTGTCTGTCTGCCTCTCTCTCTCTCCAACTCAACTGGGATATATAATACTTTTTATTCTCTCTCTCTCTCTTGATTCTTCTCCCTTCCCTCGTCAACTGAACTGGGGGTTCTCTCTGTCTCTATCTGTCTGTCTGTCTGCCTCTCTCTCTCTCTCTCTCTTCTCTCTCTCTCTCTCTCTCTCTCCAACTCAGCTGGGATATATAATAATTTTTATTCTCTCTCTCTCTTTCTCTCTCTCTCTTGATTCTTCCCCCTTCCCTTGTCAACTGAACTGGAGGTTCTCTCTGTCTCTGTTCTGTCTGTCTGTCTGTCTGTCTGTCTGTCTGTCTGTCTCTGTCTATTCTCTCTCTCTCTCTCTCTCCCCAAGTCAGGTAAGTAAGTAAGTAAGTAAGTAATTTAGTGTTTTACGTCCAGTTTCGGTGGGATAATTATATTCTCGCTCGCAGCTGGGATTACCCCCTCTCTTCTCCCACTCCTCAACTCCCCCTCCTCAACAGGAGGTTCTTTCTTCCTCGTCCTCACCCCCCTCCCTCTCAACCCAGCTGTCAGCGCGGTGTAGGGATGGAAAGCCAGTTGCTAAAGCATACGTGTATCTGAGTGCTGAATGCCCTTGCGTGTTGTATACTACCACTGATGGCATCTTACAGTACAGTATGATGTCAGTCATTCCTGCATTCAAACTTCTAGTCGTGCCCAGTTAGGTTTGTATGCTGGCTTTACCCTCTATGTCTGTTGCTCGTAATTAATTTAAGAAAAACTTCACTGTGAAAACAGTACTTGAATGAGGTTGGTGGGGGGGGGGGGGGGGGGGGGGGGGGAGGAGAAGAGGACCCCGTGCCCCCCACCCCATAAAAAGGTCACCCTTCTCATTACCCACTGTAACTGACATAAATTCAAACAGCATGACAAAATGATCAACGACTTCAACAACGATACAAGGACAGCGTTGTTGCTCAAAGCATCAACTAATTAACTCCCAAGAACGTATGTGGTTGACTGGGCTCAGAGCACCAACTAACTCCCCAGAACGTATGTGGTTGACTGGGCTCAACGCACCAACTAACTCCCCAGAACGTATGTGGTTGACTGGGCTCAAAGCATCAACTAACTAACTAACTAACGAATATGCTTGACTGGGCTCAAAGCTTTAACTAACTAACTCCACGGAACGAATATGGCTGACTGGGCTCAAAGCATCAACTAACTAACTAACTCACCAACTCATTAACTAACTAACCATAGCATCAACTACCTAACTAACTAACTCCCCAGAACGAATATGGTTGACTGGGCTCAAAGCATCAACTAACTAACTCCCCAGAAGGTACGTGGCTGACTGGGCTCAAAGCATCAACTAACTCCCCAGATGGTACGTGGCTGACTGGGCTCAAAGCACCAACTAACTAACTAACTCCCCAGAAGGTATGTGTCTGACTGGGCTCAAAGCACCAACTAACTAACTAACCAACTCCCCAGAAGGTATGTGGCTGACTGTGCTCAAAGCACGAACTAACTAACTAACCAACTCCCCAGAACGTCGTGCTGCCCCCTTCTTGCCCAACCTCGTCAAGGTCTCGGCCTGGACTGACGTGTGCTGGCGGAAGACTTATGATTGAGCTGATTAAGCGGCAACCCCGCTGGCGGGGTCAATCCAGCTCCAGCCCAGCAGCTTATCGGAGGCAGGGGCCAGAAATCGAAGAGGGAGTACAAAAGACCCGGTCCCCGAATCCATCAGCACCTGCCAATAGCACACCGCTGTGGTCTCAGAGGCCTGATGGCAGGGATAAACTTATCGCCCGCATGTAGACACGGCCGGGGCGGTGGAGGGAGGGGGGAGGGGAGGGGGTTGGGTGGGGGAGGAGGGGGGGGGGGGTGGGGGAGGGGAGGGAAAGGGCGTGCCAAGTGGCCATCAGTCACAGTGTTTGTGTTGCACGTGCTCGAAGTATGTGGGGTCGATGTGAAAGAAAGGGCATGGCTCCTGCAGGTAGCTTCGTGCAATCACCACCTACCACCCTCCCCCATTCACCCCCCCCTCACCCCATCCGCCCCTGTCCCCCAGCCCCCATCGTTACCGGCCAAATCAATAGGTGAGGAAATGAAGACCCGAGTTTCCGACCTCAGCAGATTTATGAAGAACTACATGTAAATCCTTTCTCCCCGCGTCTCCCAAAGTTGATCTGCCGTCATCACACACACGTATTATTGTGCAACAGGAAGTCCGGTCCGAAGGAGCCGCTGAGTTGACGAGAAGGGCAAAAATCCATCACAAAACCTGACACCTGTCCGCAAGCCGCAGGCAGCACGAATAGGATATGGTGTCCTTCTTGAGGTACTCGTAACACGCAGAAGAATCAATGTTTTCAACACCACTAAAATTCGCTGAAAATATTCCACGAAGAGGATGCGGAGGACACAGCTAGTTAGCAATTGTACTTTAACGTCCTGTCAACCGCACATAGTCACCTCAGGACAAGGAGGCGGAGGAGGAGGAGGAGGAGGAGGAAAACAGACAAGAACAAGATCAAAACCAAAAACAAGCAAAGTTGTAGCTCCAATAGGCGAGCAAACTTCAAGCTTAAGACCCCAGGGACGCTGCCGGACTCGGCAGAAACAGCTACCGTACTCTGCAAGACTGCTGGTAATTAATGACTCGGTCTAACGATATCCCGGTGTTCACGAACACTTACTAAATCAGCAGCAGCAGCAGCGGCGACGGCGGCGGCAGCAGCAGCAGCAGCAACAGCAACAACAACAACAACAACACAGAGGCAGAAGGGAAGAACTAAGCCACACATAATTCAAAAGCTGTATCCACTGTACCAACTGTTTACAAGCACTTAGTAAAAGTACCAAAGTCTCAGGACCAGTGATGGCAGCCTTTAAAAAACACATATCGAAACAACAACAACAACAACAGAGAGGCAGAGGAGAAGAACTCAGCCACACAAAATTCCAAAGCCGCATGCATCATCCACTGTACCAAAAAAAATCATCCGGGCCAAAACCAGAGAGCTCATGGCTGCCAGAACAGCAGAGGGACGAGACAGCAGCCGATTTAAAGCGCAAGTGGGCTGCACGTTGCATTTCACAGACGGGAAATAAGACTCATCAAGCACATCAAGCGAAGAGTAGTGATCATTCAGCTTAATTGGACCAGGTAATTGGAACAGCTGCCTTACAGCTGCGAACACTGCAATCCCAACAGAAACCGTATCTATACACACGCTCCTTTGGTTAGAGCGGCGGGTAGAGACATGTAATTCTTTGTTCTTTATCAATGAGCCTGTGGTTTTTGAGAAGCGAAAGAAACCGGGGGCGGGGAGGGGGTGGGGTTGGGGGGTTTGGGGGGAGGGGAGAAAACGGCGACTATCAGAAACACATGGGTGTGCATACAATAACAGATATGTGTGGTATGGTCGATCGACGGCCTTGTGTATCTGCCTTTCCAACCGTTTATCAGTTTGTCTGACGATCTGTCCATGTTCCCTCTTTTTTCTCTTCTTAACAACTTAACACGAGGAGCACAATGCGCAAAAGAGGTTGACAGGTTCTCGCCTTGTTTTTCCCTTGTTTTGATGTCGTCGCTAGAGTCCCTGATTTGTGCATATCACACACCACAATACAACACACACACACACACACACACACACACACACACACACACACACACACACACAACACACACACACACGCGTGCTGGGCGAGTCCAGTTTGCACACACACACACACACACACACACACACACACACACACACACACACAACACACACACAACACGTAACACACACCACACCACCACACACACACACACACACCACAACACACACAGTTGTGTGTGGTGTGTGTTTTGTGTGTGTGTGTGTGTGGTTGTGTGTGTGTGTGTGTGTGTGTGTGGTGTGTGGTGGTGTGTGTGGTGTTTCGTGTGTGTGTGCGTGTGTGTGTGTGCAAACTGGACTCGCTCAACAGCAAGGGGCGATGCCTGTTACCCCTTCGCACAGCGGGGCCGTTCGTCCCATTTCCTGGCTTCTGCGGATCGGGGTTGAGAGAGAGAGAGAGAGAGAGAGAGAGAGAGAGAGAGAGAGAGAGAGAGAGAGAGAGAGAGAGAGAGAGAGAGAGAGAGAGAGAGATTGGATGTGTGGGCTCAGTCCATTAAAATAGCTCAGAAGAAATATCGTTCCAGAGATTCAGAAAAAAAGAAGTTGTCTTTGATTAAATTCTCTGCTCTCAGCAACACCACTGCGACAACTCGCTTTAAGGAGGCCTTGGCTTCACAAGTGCAGAAAGGGAATCCGGCCTCGATTCTTCTGAGAATGAGCTTTCTTTCTTCTCCAAATTAAAACTCCTGGGTCTGGATGTAAGCGGCGAAGTTTGGCTGCCCCTGGCTCTCTGCGTTCGAGTCTGCTGTGCACGCACTTGCAGCACAGTGAGAACAAAAGCCGTACGTCTCGTGAATCCTGCACAGGGGGCACAAAGAAAAAGGCGTTTCCAAATCACCCCGCACCGCCATCGATCAAAGTGATCTGAAAGCATTCCTTCAAGAAATACATCTCAACGAAGGGGACGTGTACTTCACGCGTTGCTGGACTGGGAGAAGGCAGAAAAGAAAAAGAAGAAATAACAAAAACAAAAACAAAATGCAAACAACAACAACACCAAAGACAAAGAAGAAGTAGAAGAAGAAGAAGAAGAAGAAGAAGAAGAAATAATCGAATGGATGCACCAACAAACATCTATTTTCGAAATAGTAGGCTACTGTTTTACAGACAACGGGCATCGTTAGCAGTCTCTGATTGACTGATTGATATTTAACGCCAACTCAACCGTGAGGTCACACCCAGAGGGCTAAACGTAATTCATCATATCACAAGTACTGATTGACAGCTTTCAGTATTGGCACAGGATTTCAGGTAGCAGTAGGGTGGGGGTGGGGGTGGGGGTGAGGGTGAGGCGAAGGAAGTTGGAATAGCCAGGAGGGCAGACATTAAAAAGGCAGAGTATTTGGCAGCAGGCGAAGCAATCAAAGCCATATATTGGCCCGCTCAAGGCTAATACGAGAGAACATTTGATGGCTGTGGGTCCTGAGAGATCAGGGGAACCTTAATTTCACGTGCGCGGTACCTCCCCGAGATCGGAGCACTCCGCTCCGAAAGCAAATCTCGGTTGAGTAAACCGTTAAACCTGCGGCCACATTTCAAAATATTCCACGCCCCATACTCTCGACCGAAACTCTCGTATTCTCCTCAGCTGCTGCCAAGGGCCGGTTCAGCGGATTCAGTCTCAGTGGAGAGTATGAGAACACAATATCGGCGGTGTTACTTTCACGGGCTGATCAAACTTTGATCACCACTGCAGCGCGCTCTCGCTGTGACCCGGCTAGCTATTTCCGACGTATTAAAGATGCATGGCTATCCAGAGCCAGGGCAGCAGTTCTTTTCGAGCAGTTACAACTCAGCACAGCTATATTAAGACTGTTCCGAAACAGGCGAGAATAAAATCAGGGGATAAAAGGCACTATGCGGAAAGCTTGATTGCTTTTTGACGTCCGTTGCCGCGCCCATGCATGACTTGGAGAAATTATGGACACTGCGGACGGGAACCTCCAAATCCGGCGACCAGCCATCTTGAAGCGATCCAGAAAGTTTCTTCCGTATGAGGCAACCAGTACGACATCGCTTTAACATGTAGCTGACATTTACGAACACGCATGCATGAGCGGAACCAAGTGAACTAAATCTAGTCATCCGAAATTTCGAAGGCAAACATGATAAAATAGGCGACTATAATTATCTCGAAAACTGCATCATTTACGGACGAAATCTTTGAGGGTTCAGTGCTCATAACGGGAGCAGTTAACGTGTACCGCACATAAGTGCTTTCTTTAAGTACCAGCAGACACACAAACACGCGCACGCACCCCCTCCCCCCATACGTACATGTATATATTTCTCTCTCTCTCTCTCTCTCTCTCTCTCTCTCTCTCTCTCTCTCTCTCTCTCTCTCATTATATATATATATTATATATATATATATATATATATAATCTATTACAATCTTTCTGTTCTTACATCAGTAATTTCTACTATGATTTTGGAGAAATTTTGAAAGTACAGCTGACTGCACTTTGACAGAGAGAGAGAGAGAGAGAGAGAGAGAGAGAGAGAGAGAGAGAGAGAGAGAGAGAGAGAGAGAGAGAGAGAGAGAGAGAGAGAGAGAGAGAGAGAGAGAGAGAGAGAGAGAGAGCATTTAAAAAGAAAAATTCCAGCCATACTACACTGTCCGCTAAGTACGCTACTGTTTCCCCCCTGTAGCAGCCAATCAAAGCCAATCCACCGGTTTTCGTTCACGATTTAATTTCTGGAGAAAAGAAAAATCATCATCCACCGAACTAGTGTAAGACTGCTATGCCAGATGAAGAAACACACAGTCTGAGGTCAAACCCACAAGTAACTAAATATACAGTGTACTAGGTACGTATATGTGGATCATATCATGCCACTGAGCCTCTGGCGACAGTGCAGGGAGCCCTTACGGCTGAAACCCAAAGACTTCTTCTACAGTCTTTGCCGAAATTGCTGGCATCAAAGGCAAGTTGGGCTTTAACGTATGTAGATTGAGAGACAGGGCGTGTATGTCTAGAAGTGTGTACGTGTGTGTGTTTCATGACTTTGAATTATTGAGATATGTGCAGTTCACTTCTTCGTTGTGCGTTAATGTACAAGATCGAACAACAGCTTTCATTTCCCGCTGGGATGAATAAAGTATATTATTACAGATACGGATACGGATGATTTATTCATTTAGGCCATTGCCCCTCGTGAAGGGGTGCGGGTGGATGACCTACCACCTCACAGTACATACTATAATTGTGCCTATGAGCAAGAAAACCAACAAACTAACGACGATGTACTTGACTCCGTACTGACAAAGACAGTGCGATGGAATTATGAACTTAAACTGCTACACAGCTTAAAGGCTTTGTATAAATACACTCACAAATTTCTCACAATATTTTCATTGGTGGATGCCAGCAGCAGGCTTAATCGAAAAAGACTTGAAAATTTGTAGAATTTCGACGAGAGACCGCGGCTAGTTTCTCTGCGGTCTGTTCTTCTTCCTTCTTCTTCCATTTTTTATTTAAAGTCTTTTCACATAGGTGATATTAGACTAATCTTACAATTATCATGCTATCAACATGTATGAGCAAGTTGCACCAATAGAGATTTCTGTTAACAAGAACAACAAAACAACAACCATATTTGCAGTTAACAAAACAAAATCATAATTATATACATTTGTGTCTGTATCCATACCGAAAATTTGTTTCACTTGATCTATATCTCATACTCACAGGACCAATAAATGTATATAAGGTATAACAAAGTCCAAGCATTTTTTTTTTCAATTTCAATCAATCCTTCCTGCAACGATGCGGTGCCCAGGAGTCACAGAGAGCCTTGTTTTTCTGTCTGTCTATATATATATATATATACTGCAGTCTGTCTGAACGCGGACTGGCGGCATAGCGACTGGCGGCATAGCGACAGTCACCAACGCACAGGCCACTCGGGTCTCCATCCTACCACAGGCCCCAGTCCCCGAGGCGGGCAGCATGCATGGAGGGTTTAGAAAGTGGCTGACTCGGCTGAACACTGGCCATTGTTGGTGCTGAAGCCCCGCTTTCCCACTCCACGCCCCCAATCGATGTGAAGGAGACAAGCGAGAGCCCGAACTCTGTCCAACTGGCTCCTGTGCAGTTTCAGTCAGCCCAGGCCGTCCACACGGTTTCTGTTGGTCAAACAGTAGTGGCTACCCTGAAAGGCTGCCTTCTTCAGCTGACCTTAAATTCAGGCCGTCCACACGGTTTCTGTTGGTCAAACAGTAGAGGCAAAACTGAAAGGCCGGGTTCTCTTTATTCAGGCCGTCCACACGGTTTCTGTTGGTCAAACAGTAGAGGCTAAACTGAAAGGCCGGGTTCTTTTTATTCAGGCCGTCCACACGGTTTCTGTTGGTCAAACAGTAGAGGCTAAACTGAAAGGCCGGGTTCTTTTTATTCAGGCCGTCCACACGGTTTCTGCTGGTCAAATAGTAGAGGCTAAACTGAAAGGCCGGGTTCTTTTTATTCAGGCCGTCCACACGGTTTCTGCTGGTCAAACAGTAGAGGCTAAACTGAAAGGCCGGGTTCTTTTTATTCAGGCCGTCCACACGGTTTCTGTTGGTCAAACAGTAGAGGCTAAACTGAAAGGCCGGGTTCTTTTTATTCAGGCCGTCCACACGGTTTCTGTTGGTCAAACAGTAGAGGCTAAACTGAAAGGCCGGGTTCTTTTTATTCAGGCCGTCCACACGGTTTCTGTTGGTCAAACAGTAGAGGCAAAACTGAAAGGCCGGGTTCTTTTTATTCAGGCCGTCCACACGGTTTCTGTTGGTCAAACAGTAGTGGCTAAACTCAAAGGCCGTCTTCTTCAGCTGACTTTATATTCCAGTTTTCGTCAGACTTGTCTATAACGACGAGTTGCCTCCGGAGAGGTACTGGCAGGAACAGAGATCCCAGGAGCAGGGTGGGGAGGGGGGTAGGAAGTGGGGGTAGGTGGCGGGGGGGGGGGGGGGGGGGGGAGGGGGGGGAGAAGGGGGATAGAGGGGGGGGGGGACACACATAACTGGTGCTACAATGTCACCACCAGAATGATTACTGCATTAGGATACCCAGAGATGAGAGCAATTTTAATGTTTCATTCATTTTGAGAGGCAAAGTCATAAGACATTGTCCATAGCAGTCGCAATCATTGAAGAGAAACGTGACCCGGATATACATCATGCAAAAAGATCACATACGCACGTTACAGGTCCGGTAGCCCATGTCAGAGTTCGGTTGATATGGAAACAGCAAAAAACAAACAAAAAACAGCACGTATTAAAACTGTCAGTCTTCACAGTGCTGAAGTTAAGCACTGTACGGAAGAAGAAGAAGAAGAAGAAGAAGAAGAAGAAGAAGAAGAAGAAGAAGAAGAAAGAAAGAAAGACGAAGAGGAAGAAAGAAAGACGAAGATGAAGAAGAAGAAGAAGAAGAAAGAAAGACGAAGATGAAGAAGAAGAAGGAGAAGAAGAAGAAAGAAAGACGAAGAAGAAGAAGAAGAAGAAGAAGAAGAAGAAGAAGAAGAAGAAGAAGAAGAAGAAGAAGAAGAAGAAGAAGAAGAAGAAGTCCGCAACAAGCCAATCCGTTTGAGTCCCCAGAGTAATAATGCCTGTGTTGGGAATTCTCCCCACGCCCCGCTGGTCTGTCCACAAGGCAGCCGAGAGATGGGGCCCTGGGGGAAGGGAAGCAGGACAAGGAG
>JABMCL010002381.1:452500-455000 GCA_018857735.1 Alviniconcha marisindica
CCCCCCCCCCTCCCCCCTCTCTCTCTCTCTCTCTCTCTCTCGTACGGTCGACAGGTCCCCACGTCTCTCTCGACCCTGTGAAGTTGACAGTATGTTAAAATCCAAGAACTCTTCTCCCACCCCCTACCCCCTCTCTCTCCCTGTCTGTGGCTGACAGGACGTTAAAATCCACGAATCTCTCTCTCTCTCTCTCTCTCTCTCTCTCTCTCTCTCTCTCTCTCTCTCTCTCTCTCTCTCTGTAACAAAGTTCTGAGTTCTGAGTTTTCTCTCTCTTTCCTCTTCGTCTTTCAGGTTGGGACTTGCTACAGTTTCAAGCCTGATACAGTATTTCAAAAAGAAACACTCTGCATATATACCTACATTCTGTACAGCCTATTCACCAAGGAGCCTGGCGCGGTGTTCTGAGGCGTGCATTTGTGAAGCGTGCACTTAGTAGGTCTAACGGTACACACTGAGGTCCAGTCTGGGAAGACAGATCGATGAACGGATGAGGGAGTGGGTGACTGTAGCTTTTCTTTTCTTTTTGCCTGACGGCAATATTCCAGAATTAGTATTTGTTGTTGTTGTTGTTGACAGATTGAATTTTCACTGCATATAATTAGGAAACGACCGGCTCGTTTCAAAACTATTTGGTACAGCTGAGCAGTCACTAACATATTAAAGTGGAATTAAACCAAAGAAGCGTGATGCTAGAACGGATGTTAATTTCTTTTTCTTTTTTTTAAAGAAAGAAGTTTTTAGCCAAGGCAGCTTTTTACTCGATTTCCCGTCCTGTTTGTTAGAAACTGACGTTTGAAAGTCGCCAAAACACGACCGTGAGTGCTGCCATTTTGTGCCCAGCACTTTGTACCAATGACGTCGTAAACAAGGCTTGCATGTGTGGCAAAAGTATCAAACAAATACGTCACGAGCCAATCTTTTTCTGTTCTTCACTGGTAAAGAGCGAACCAGAACTTAAATTCGAAGCACAAAATGCGTTTATGTTATATAAATACTGACAATCTAGCATGCGGATGAAAATATATGTATATTTGCTACATTTTTATGTCAAGTTTCGTCTTCAGTTCCGCCCCCCCTCCCCCTTCCCCACCCCGATCCCTTTAAAGGAACTCCCCTTCGCTGGCTAAACTTCTCGTGTGCTTGGAGCATGTTAAACGAACATGATCCGCAGTAATAGGTTTGTGACTGAAAGTGCTGTTGATTTCATACCGATTTTATAAGATGACCTTTTGGACACCATAACTAACTCTTGTTTCACGAGCTGATTACCGCGTTATGCGCTCTTTTCCCGCGCTTTATTTTGACGTCACTAAAGCACTAAAGTGTCTTTGGCGTCACCGATAGAGCACCAGAAGCTCTCAGTTTTGTGTACAGATCATGCAAGAAATGCATGTGGATTGCAATCATTTTTTTGTCACCGATTACTTTTATCTCTGTTGGGTAAACTTTTGATGACGTATTGCAGCGTTCTAGCAACAACAACAACAAAAGTCTACGAGAAAAGGTGTGGTCTATTGGTTTTTACCTAAATCAATCTTAAACTCATAATGATTGATACTTTGGGGAGGGGGGAATTAGCCGGCAGATAAATTCTGCTTTTTTTAAAATGCAATAGACAAATCATGACTAAAATCACAAATTCATAAAAAATATAAAAAATCGCCAGACCTGTGAATGCTAGTTCCTTTAAAGGCAGTGGGTGATGTAGTGGTTTTTGTTTTACAAGGCACGGTGGCGATTCTTGTGGCTAGACGAGCTCCGCTGTGTATTGATCAGGACCTGAACGACAGTGTGATGTACGTTCTAGCCCGTGTCGAACCTGTATATCCCTTTACAAGCAACAGTAACAGAACAGTCGATAAGCTGTCAGCGGCATTGTGCGAAGGTCTGTCCCACGGCCGTTTGCCGAGTGTTTCCATGGAGAAGATGCCCACCGAAGACGATCAGCAGACGTCTGGCGGACAACAGCTGGTCATTGCTGAGAGATAACGAATGTGTGTGTGTGTGTGTGTGTGTGTGTGTGTGTGTGTGTGTGTGTGTGTGTGGTGCGTGCGTGGTGGTGTGCGTGCGTGCGTGCGTGCGTGCGTGCGTGCGTGCGTGCGTGCGTGCCTGCGTGTGTGTGTTGTGGGGGGGGGGGGGAGGCAGTTCCGTCCAAATAAAAAGAGTTTATTTGATTAAAAACATAACAAAACAAACATAAAAAAACCTAAACAAAAGATACAACGACCACTGTTGTGCGTTTTGACTTGTTTTCAGAACACTGGCAGTCACTTCTGTTTGAGACCGATCACTACCAAAGTTTAAGCTAGAAGCTTTTTGTAGAAATATGCAGTCTCTGCGTAGTTTGATTTCCGCAGTCAAATGCAGCGACCAGTTACATGATCTGTCTATTTCACAATAACGTCTGACTTTTCTGCCTCAGATATTCGGACACAAGCCCCCCGAAGACAAAACCACAGGTAATTAATCCACTCAAACAGGCAGGTAATGCGTCGCAGAT
>JABMCL010002381.1:462500-465000 GCA_018857735.1 Alviniconcha marisindica
GAAAACAAGAAAGCAAGTGTGACGTAATGCAGCCGGGGGATGGGGGTTGCGGGAGAGGGGAGGGGGGGAGGGGTGGTGAGTGAGAGAGAGAGAGATTAAAATAAACGATAAAAACCAAGAAAATCGGTCGAACAGGTCGCGCCTGCTCACGGTTTTCCTTCCCCTGCCACACACACACACACACAAAGCAGAGCTGAAAAAGTCACAGTGACTCGACGATGTTTATAGCAGCTGGAGGCGTCCGATGCGAAAAATGGAACGCTTCATCAGCCTGTTGACAAAAGCAGCCGACATCAGACGACTGCGGTAACATCCATCAGTTCCGGGTCACACCGGGAGCTCGCGGGCACAGTGCCTCACTGATAGAAAGACAAACTGATTGCAGAGCTGGGGAAAAACGCTGGCTCCCCAAGGAGTAGCCTGCCAGAGCAGCGGAGCGGTGACAGCTCTAGACCAAGGAGCTGATAGTAGCAAGTGGTGCGGGAGTACGTACTCCGTATTGTTGCGTGTTTTACTGACTGCTGCTGGCAACCCTTTATTACGTACTTGCTTCCCGTAGCGTCACTTTAGGTTTCGCCAGTTTACCTACGAGTCGTTGACAGGCGTAACGCGTGGCGTCACTGGCTCTACATCATGTCGTTGTTAGTCGTTGCTAATGACGACCACCACCATCCGGCCTCCACCCTCCCCTCCCCGCCTGGGCCTTTTGAGTTACGACAGGCTAAGTGCAAGCTGAACAGTGCCGAGTACCAGCTGCATAGTCTTCTGAGACCGCATGAAGATGTAAACTTCAGCATCCCTGTCGGAGACACGATTCTATGGTCACCATATTGCATACACCATGTAAATTTCAGCATCCCTGTCTAAGACAAATTCTATGGTTATCATAAATATTGCAACTTCCCTGTTTCAGGCACGATTTTATGGTCATATTACACCATGTAAACTTCATCCTCCCTGTGGGAGAAACGATTCTATGGTCATCATAAATTATTACACCATGTAAACTTCATCATCCCTGTCTGAGATACGACTGACTGAACGGTCACCATATTACGCCACGTAAACAATATCATCCGTGTCTGAGACACGATTGTATGGTCACCATATTACACCATGTAAACTTCATCATCCCTGTCTGAGACACGATTGTATGGTCACCATATTACGCCATGTAAACTTCAACATCCGTGTCTAAGACGATTTGAAGTCATCATAATTATCACACCATACAGCATCCCTGTCTGAGGCACAATTACACAGTCACTATAATTATCACACAATTACACAGTCACTATAATTATCACACCATACAGCATCCCTGTCTGAGACACGATTATACAGTCACCATAATTAACGCATCATACAGCACCCCTGTCTGAGATACAATCTGATGGTCAACATAATTATCACACCAAACAACATCCCTGTCTGAGACACGATTTGATGGTCAATATAATTATCACATCAAACAGCACCCCTGTCTGAGACACGATTTGATGGTCAACATAATTATCACATCATACAGCACCCCTGTCTGAGACACGATTATACAGTACTCTTGTCTGAGACACGATTTGATGGTCAACATAATTATCACACAAACAACATCCCTGTCTGAGACACGATTTGATGGTCAACATGATCATCACATCATACAGCACCCCTGTCTGAGACACGATTATACAGCACTCATGTCTGAGAAACGATTATACAGCACTCATGTCTGAGACACGATCTGATGGTCAACATAAGTATCACATCATACAGCTCCCCTGTCTGAGACACGATTATACAGTGCTCTTGTTTGAGACACGATTTGATAGTCAACATAACTATCACACCAGACAACATCCCTGTCTGAGACACAATTTGATAGTCAACATGATTATCACATCATAATGCACCCCTGTCTGAGACGCGATTACACATCACTCATGTCTGAGACACGATTTGATGGTCAACATAACTATCACATCATACAACACCCTTGTCTGAGACACGATTATACAGCACTCCCGTTTGAGACACGATTTAGTAGTCAGCATAACTATCACATCATACAATACCCCTGTCTGAGACACGATTATACAGTACTCTTTGTCTGAGACACGATTTGATGGTCAACATAATTATCACATCATACAGTCTGAGACACAATTTTATAGTCAACATAACTATCACACCAGACATCCTTGTCTGAGACACGATTTGATGGTCAACATAACTATCACAACATACAACATCCCTGTCTGAGACACAATTCGATGGTCAACATAATTATCACAACATACAACATCCTTGTCTGAGACACAATTCGATGGTCAACATAATTATCACAACATACAACATCCTTGTCTGAGACACGATTTGATGGTCAACATAATTATCACACCAGACAATATCCCTGCCTGAGACACGATTTGACGGTCAACATAATTATCACACCAGACAATATCCCTGCCTGAGACACGATTTGACGGTCAACATAATTATCACA
>JABMCL010002381.1:467500-477500 GCA_018857735.1 Alviniconcha marisindica
TGTATTGTTGGCAAGAGGTCAGAGTCTGTGATTAAAGCGCCCCTAAGCAGATGCCTACACAGCAGCTTATCTGCACGGTAGGAAAGGTGCACTGGAAGCCTAGCTGCCTGTCTGATAAAGGCCGCATACCTTTGTCACTGTGGGCCGGTTTGGCCTAGCGGTAAGGCTGGTAAGCAGAGGGGCCTCGGTTCGAATCCGCTTCGGCTCTCCTTTCTCTTCAAAAGTTGTGGTCCGTGGACACTCTCTTGTGACTTTGTGCCTCATAATTAACGAAACGCTAAAACGGCTCTCATCGCTGCCCATCTTAATGCACGAAGAGTCATTCTGGTGGTGACAGTGTAGCGATAGGTATGTTCTCCCTCTTGCCCCACCTCCACGCAACCCTTCCCCTCCTTCTCCCCGTCCCTAATAAGCCTTATAGTTTCTGAGGACGTTAAGCACCATGCTTACTTAATTTGTCACAAGTCTCTGCTCTACCCTCTCTCGGTCTCAGTCTGTCTGTCTGTCTGTCTCTGTCTCTCTCGCGTGCAGGTTCAATTGAAAACCTTTCCCGTTCCACGCATGCCGCGATGCACAGATCTCGTCATCGGCTTGTTTAGGTTACTCCCCCTTACCCCCCCTCCCCCCATCGGGCCCGCCCCCTGCATGACAGATACAGAAAGTGCTTGCTTGCAACACTCGGCTTATCAATTCCCATTTATCAAGGCAGACCGACAGCCTCTCTCTCTCTCTTTCTGTGTACACGTGTGTGTGTGTGTGTGTTGTGTGTGTGTGTGTGTTGTGTGTGTGGTGGTGTGTGGTGCGAGCGTGCGTGCGTGCGTGCGTGCGTGCGTGCGGTGGGTAGTGTGTGTGTGTGTGTGTGTGTGTGTGTGTGTGTGTGTTGTGTGTGTGTGTAGTGTGTGTGTTGTAAGTGTGTGTGTGTGTGTGTGTGTGTGGGTGTGAGCGAGTGGAGGAGTGAGTGTGTGTATGTGTGTGTCATTGGGTGTGTGCAGTCTGTGTATGGGGGGGGGGGGGGGGGCGCTGGGGAGGGGGGGGGGGGGGCGGGGGCGGATATAACCCTAGAGTGTGGAGTCGTGTATGCTCAACTTTCTAAACCAGCAGGACAAATCATGCATAGAGGCCCAGGTGTGAGACTGTGCAAGTTTGAAATGACAGAAGGCTGCATGTGCGCCACGTTGGAAAACTGACTCAGCACTGGCATCATTGTACAACACGCAATTCCCGGTTCCAGCTTGGAAAGCAGTTAGAAACCCGAGTGGAGTCTGTTGCTAGGCCGGCGACGACACTTCCGTGATGCCAGCGTGGATATTAAGTGGGGTTATTTCATGCAGAAAATCATCCTTCCTGAACAGCTCACGAAATGTACCCCTACATGTATCTCTTTCCTCCTCACCCCCCCCCCCCAAAGAGCCAACAACACACACACACACACACACACACACACACACACACACACACACACACACACACACACACACACACACACACAAACAACAACAGCAAAAAACAAAAACAAAACAAAAAGAACAAGAAAAGAAGAAGCAGGTAAAGCATCCTATCCACCAACACTAACACCTACACTACACAAAAATAACAACAACACAACAACAAAAAACAAACAAACTAACAACAATAAGAAGCTACAACAACTAATGACCCTTCCCAAAACAGCAGCAAAACAGTAACAACAAAAAACCCAAATGACAACAAAACAGAATCTCAACAACACTCACTCACTCACTCACTCACTCTCTCTCTCTCTCTCTCTCTCTCTCTCTCTCTTCTCTCTCTCTCACACACACACACACACACCACACCACACTCTCTCTCTCTCTCTCTCTCTCTCTCTCTCTCTCTCTCTCTCTCTCTCTCCCTCTCACACACACACACACACACACACACACACACACCATTCTCTCTAGTCTCGCTCTCTCTGTCTCTCTCTCTCACAGACACACACACACACACACACACACACACACACACACACACACACACACACACACACACACACACGCACGCACACCACACACGCACGCACGCACGCACGCACGCACAGATTTTATGTCGGCGGCTCGTGTACATGCATGCTTCCGACTCACGAGGTAAGTTAAAGGTAAAAACCATTAGACACGCCGTTCGCCATATGCCTGCTTTGTGCGCTCGGTTTACCATAATAATTTATTGTCAAACACTTAATTTTCGACTCCTGGCAGACTCCAAACAGAGACGGAAAGCGAGGCGGATAAATTGCACTCTTGACGGCGAGTCAGGGAAATGTTACAAAACAGCTACGTGTGCTGTTTCTTCTCTGTTACAAAACTTCCGGGAAGGACTCCTATAAATGTTGACCCAATACGGCAGCAGGTTCTAGTCTGCTGGACCTGATTCCAGCGACCACCACAAATGTATGCTTGCATACCCAAGTGTTTTTAGCCGCCTGACTACAGGCCTCGATTTTACTACAAGTGTATTTAAACTACCATGTGCGTCTTCGACGTTTTTAACTGTAAATACTGTGTGTCCGATTGTACATATTACATGTTGGTGCAGCCCGCCGACATAACCTTGCAAGGTTTTTCATCTGCAGCCCAGTTTTTTGTAAATAGTGGACGACGATCTTTTTAACCGGACCCCTAGCGTGCTGCCCAGTTCTACGAGGGAATGCCCCAGTACAGCCAAGACGACCCAGCACCCTGACCCCAGTATTGATCCGCAGGTGGACACATCTCATCTCTCCCCTCACCCCTCATTCCCCTTTGTTCCAGCGACCTCATATCCCGATCCAAATATTGATCCGCAAGTGGACCAAGCTTTCTTCGCTCCCCATCCCCCCCGTCTCCCCCATGATCTAACTATGATATATCCAAGTCCAGCTTACTTTATAGATTGTCCCTAATATGCTTTTAGCATCTGAGGACATTAAGCAAAAACTCAAGAACAAGAACAAGAACAAGCAGCAGGTTTTTAGTAGCGGTGGTCAACGACTTGCCGTTGTCGCAGATGGCGTAGACTGAGGTCCATGAAGTGTGACCTTTTCTCAAGCAGAGGGCCACGAACTAATTAAAGTAACCACTACTTTGCTGATGACGGTTATTGCATATACGACAGAAACAGGTCGTCCTCGTCATCCATCGCAGCACTAAGACAAAGATGAGCGGCAGACGACATATGATTCAAACACGCCCCCCCCCCCCCCTGCCCCCCCTCCCCTCCCCCCTTCCCCCCACAATACAACATCTCTCAGCCTGTCTCAGACTCAGTGCCCCCCTGACATCTCTTGTACCGTGTTGCAAACAGCCCTGCAAATGGATTGTGATGATCTCTGCTGTCGCCCTCAGCTTCAGCAGGGGCTTCCGCACACTCCCAGCATCGCTTTCCGGCACCTTCCTCCAAACTCTGCCAGATTTAGTTACGCCACTGAGGGGGTACTCTTTTATCTCCGCGCAGCTGTCCACCGACGCGGTCAGCGCCCCCCCGAAAGGTTCGGGTACTGAAGACTATGGAAGCAACCTAGCGCCCAAGCACGCACGTAAGCACGAGGTGCATCCACCCCGGGTAAAAAAAAAGAGTTCCGTCTCCATTCAAACGATTGTGGTTTTATTTGAGCTGGCGTAAGCAACATGGTCAGTTAAAAAACAAACGTCTGATATAAGTTGAGTTGCTTGTAACTTGCTACTGTTTGAGCACCAACAAAACAAAAACAAAAAAACTGCTCGTTAGCTGACAGTTTTCTAGACCCTATGGCGTAACTAAATACGGCAGTGGTTGAAGGAAGGATGTCGTAAACCAGTGCTTGGAGTTTGGGGCTTCCGACGCCTGGAATCCGACAAAGAGCTGACGACAGCATTCTGCCCAAACTCCGAGCACTGGTTTACGACATCCTTCCTCCCGCCACTGCCATAGCTGATTACGCCAGAGGTCTCGTAAAACTGCCAGCTGAAGGACAGTTTTTCAATGATGCTCCAATGGCACTAAGTTTGTAACAGACAAATTATATTAGACGTTTCTTTTATAACTGACCGGCCCAAATAAGGCCCAAATCGCCAGCACAAATAAGGCCAAAATCGTCGGTTTAAATCGAGACGGAACTCCTTTTCTTTTTCTTCTTCTTCTTTTTTACCCGGAGCGGATGCGTCTCATGTTTACGTGGGTGCTTTGGCGTTATGTTGCTTCCACAGTCTTATTAGTAACCTTTCGGAGGGCGCTGACCGCGTCGGTGGACAGTTGCCCGGAGATAAACATCGAGTGGCCCTTCAGTGGCGTAACCAGTTCTGGCAGACTTTGGAGGAAGATGCCGGAAAGCGACGCTCGGAGTGTGCATGCACTCTGCCTGCCGCCACTGCGGAAGAAATCGCACACTGCGGAAGAATGAAAAAGCCAGGCAGCGCCCACTGTTACAAATTCGTGAAGTTGCCGGTAAAAAAAAAAAAAAGTACGCGGAAAGTTCACAGTCTCGGAAATCGCCTCTCCCAGACAGACGCTCGCTTTTAACGACTAGCTCACTCCGCGCAAGCCAACCCAGTGAAGAAAGAAGAGGGTATCGTGAGACTGAGCTTGCCCGAGGGTTAATGGAAAGGAAGATCAAGCAGCACACTACAGCCTCGATCAGCACGTGCGTCACCCACAGAGGTAATTAATCCCTCTTCTTTTCACGGCAGTCACTGCAGGAGGTGCCGGCCTTGACTTGATCGTGTAGTCGATCTGGATCCAATAGCCGGATAACTGCTTTAACGCTCAGTCGAACGGTGTCGTCGATGTCAGTCTTACGTCTTGCGACCATCTGCACTTGTGGTCATTGTATATCTTCTTCTGGTGAGCCGGTTTTGCTCTTTTGAATCTAGATCGCAGACCAGGTTGTATCCTGATATTTTATACCCGGACACAACCTGGTCTAGGCCGCCAAATTATCCCCCTCCCCCGGGTTTAAAATGGACCAGGCCATTTTACACACCTCTAGGCCAAACTGTACCGTCCGACTGTATAAAAGCTGGGCCATTCTACAGGGTATATCATAGTTCAGGAGCTGTGTGAGAGTCGAGGTGGCCGTCCTGAGCTGTCCGTCCTAACGAGCCTTCTGGTTTCCGTGGACGTAAAGAATTATTGCACCGTGCTTCGGCATTGGCCACAACTTGTCCCTAATATGTCAACTGACATCTGAGGACATTAAGCATCACTTCACCAGGGTATATCAGAGCTCAGGAGCTGTGTGAAAGCCGTCGAGGAGGACGTCCTGGGCTCCCGTCCCTAATAAACCTACGGTTTCTGTGGACGTAAAGCAACTCTTCAACCAGGGTATATTCTGGCCCGGTACACCGGTCAGTCTAATAACAGGAACCTTAGGCTTCTCAGCGGCGGATGGAATATTAATTTCTACGTACACGTTGCCCCACCAACTAAAGGGAAACGGGAGGATGTAGGGGGGGGGGGGGGGGGGGGGGGGGGGTTGCCAGAAACTTCCAGCATCATCATTTGCGATGCATGACATCCAGGCCCACAGCGTGCGCCAACACCAGGGGTCGAGTGCGTGGCACTGACAGCACTTGCCATTCATTGCTGGACTGAATGCGTGCACCAATTTAGATGGCCATCCCCTGCAATAATGGTTGTTTTCCAGGCGGTTAATCCCGTTTGTGCTTTGCGTCTTAGGTCACGAGGGACGCCTTCACGCCGCACGGCACACATTCGTAGTATTCGTTCTTTCTTCGTCTTCTTTAATGTTTCCTATTTTAAGGTCGGGCTTGAGAGAGAGAGAGGAGAGAGAGAGAGAGAGAGAGAGAGAGAGAGAGAGAGAGACAGAGAGACAGAGAGAGAGAGAGAGGAGAAGAAGAAGAAGCAGAAAAAGGTGGATTGAATTCCTAAAGAATACGCTGATTTTTAACAATGTAGTTCCCAGACTGAGCGGTGCCGGGATAGCTGATTCCGGATCTTTAAATAAACCACCATCGGGTGTCATTTGTACAAGAGAGAGAGAGAGAGAGAGGGGGGGGGGGGGGGGAGACAGAGAGAGACTAGAAACCCCACAACATCATCAACAATAAAACAAACTCGATCTGCCGTCTCTACCACCATCACCCCGACCCCCCTTTTTGCTCGCTGAATACAAGGTAAGTGCGGGATGACTCTCACACAAGAGGACCCGTAGGTTGATGAGAAGCCGGCTCCACAGGGAAGACCTGCCGTCAGCACCCAGGCATCCTCTTTCCCGGTACCCTTCCAATCTCTGCCCATCCGTTCCTATTCCACCCTGGGCCATCCCTACCCTCTCACCCATAACCCAGCGAACGACGGCTTTGCCAGAAGTCTGCAGGAGTCGAAATGACAAGCAAGACGATAAGGAAACTGAATTAGTTTAACGTAGGGGCGAAAGCTTTGAAAAGGTGGTACATTCGGTGTGATCAAGACAAGGGGGAGTAAGTAAGTAAGTAAGCAGCTTGGTGTTTTACGCCTAGTCAGCCATTACGGTTACATCAGGGCGAGAGTCAAGGAGGAAGAAGAAGACTTGAGAAGCGGACACAAGTACCATGGGCTACTACCACTGACAAGTACTAGCCAGGTTAAATACAAACAATCAACCGACCACTGTATTAATCTCGAACTGCTTCATTCACAGAGGTCGTGGTCACCATCATCCACTTTTCTCGTCGCCTGCTTGTTTTTCTTTGCTATCATTGACCCCACCCACGCCCCCCACCACACACACACACACACACACTCCCCGGCCTGTTCCTCTTGTTCCTGCTCATGCAGTTACCTTTCGTACATGTTCAGCAGATCTACAAAGTGGAACCAGGTCATCAGTTCATGGTGTCGAGTGTGTGTGTGTGTGTGTGTGTGTGTGTGTGTGTGTGTGTGTGTGTGTGTGTGTGTGTGTGTGTGTGTGTGTGTGTGTGTGTGTGTGTGTGTGTGATGTGTGTGTGTGCGTGTGTGTATGTGTGCGTGCGTGCGTGCGTGCGTGCGTTTGTGCGTATTCAGTGTACACACCACCACACACACACACACACACACACACACACACACACACACACCACACAAGGGAGAGAGAGAGAGAGAAGAGAGAGTGAGAGAGAGAGAGAGGGGGGGGGGGGCAGCGACAGACAGACAGAAAGAGACAGAGAGTCTGAGAGACAGAGACTGAGACAGAGAGAGAGAGAGAGAGAGAGAGAGAGAGAGAGAGAGAGAGAGAGAGAGAGAGAGAGAGATGGGGGGAGGGGCGGAGCGCATTACGAAGACTTAAAGTCCTCGCCACAGCCCCTCGTCTCCTGCTCACACCCCATCGGCCAAGCCGACTGTCAGTCGCTCTGCGATAAACCCCCGCGCGCAGGGCAGATAGCAATAAAAGGTTCCAGACTAGAGGTAAATAAGCGAGCGGAGGTGATTTCCGTGCACATTTCACGTTCTTTAACTAGTCCTTACGAAGCCGGGTGGATAGTCTGACCACCCACCAGGTGTGTAAACCCAGGCATTCTCCCCCGCTCGTGCCAGCGCTGTCGCCAGGTGTGTCTGTTTGCTTGTTTACCTCCCTCCTCCGGCGTCAGTCTTCAGTTCCGAGGGTTCATCCCAACTGAACCGGATGAAATCTGGCGCCAGTGCAGCTCGCAAACGCTGTTTCCTGCAGGCATGAGCCGGAATACAGGCCTGGACTGATATATAATATACATTATATGCTGGGCCGTTCATCAGTCACCGGATAGCGGTTAGTCTCACAGCTGGTCAGAGAGGAGAAGCGAAGATGGGAAGGTTTCTGGCTGACATTTGTGCGCGATCTGTTCATTAACAGATACCTTAATTGAAACCCTCTCTTTCGCTCGCTCTCATTTACCATAATTTATTAGAGAGAGAGAGAGAGAGAGAGAGAGAGAGAGAGAGAGAGAGAGAGAGAGAGAGAGAGAGAGAGACAGACAGACAGACAGACAGACAGGACGACAGACAGACAGACAGACAGACGGTGTGTGTGTGTGTGTGTGTGTGTGTGTGTGTGTCGTGCGTGCGTGCGTGCGTGCGTGCGTGCGTGTGTATGTGTATGCGTGTGTGTGTGGGGGGGGTCAGTATGTGTGTGTGGGGGTGGGGGGGGGTCAGTGTGTGTGTGTGTGTGTGTGTGTGTGTGTGTGTGTAGTGAGAGAGAGAGAGAGAGAGAGAGAGAGAGAGAGAGAGAGAGAGAGAGAGAGAGAGAGAGAGAGACAGACAGACAGACAGACAGACAGACAGACAGACAGACTAGACGGCAGTGGGCAGACGGCAACTGACAGGCTGGAAAACTAGACTGTGGCAACTGATACGCTTTTGACAGAACAGCAAGGAAAAGGACGAACCTCCCCCTCCCCCCTCCCAGTATTATCTTCACAGCTGGCGCGGCGGCATGTTCTGCAGGGCCCATCCTTTAGACACAAGCAGACCAATCAGAAACGAGAAACACGAACCGACTACAAGGCGATCAACGCGAGACAAAAGCGAACCAACAGGCCTAACGGTCCCGGCGGTCACGTGAACCGCGCGACAAGACGGACACCAGCTCGGCGTGGTCAGTTATTGTTTACTCAGCCTCAGCGCCTGACGACAGCGTGCACGGCCGTGTGTCTGACGCTTAAGCCGAGGTAATCAATTAAGCCACTGACACTCCCTGGGATGAAATCATCACGGCTACGTGCAAACCCGTATCGCTATGCACACCTCAAAGGATAAACACACGATGAAGCCACGAGGCCTGGAATCAGTACACCTGCTTCCTTCCCAACGGCCCTTCGGTGACCCCGGCACAGCCAACCCCCCCCCCCCCCCCCTCTTCATTGAGCTAGACTAGCTCAGTGCCCTCGACACCCCCCCCCCCCCTCATCCCACCCTTCCACGCCCTGATGCGACCTACAGGTCGACAGGGCTGCGTTGCCAAACCTATAACCATGCAATCATTGGTCCTCGTCCTTACATCTTACGCTGAGGGGCAAAGGAGAGGAAGGGAAGGGGCCGGGGGGTTGGGGAGGGGCCGGAGGGAGGGGGAGAGGGAGAGAGAGAGATGGGAGAGGGGCTGGGACATTTAACCCAGAAGCCCGTATGTACGAGGAACGTTATCCTCCCCCTCAGTACGAACATACTCGGTCCCCTATCGACCTGAGGAAGTCCTGACGAGCGGATCAAATTGTAGGCTGTCCGCGGGAGCAGCCGGGTGACAGTAAAACTGCATTCCGCAGACAGCGATTGGATCCATTTGTCCAGACAGCCCCCAATCAATGGCCATCAGTGACCAGGAAAAGGCTGGGGCAGCCGTCTCCATTTTCTCCACTGGCCACGCTCCTCTGCGGCCACCTGTGAGACTAACAGTTGACAAACGCCCGAGCACAGATACCATCGATATGACTGATAATGTATAGACAGAAGAATGAATGCTCTGTAGACGAACAGTCTGGGACGTGAAATAGTTTGGTCTTGTGCTAGGGTGCTCGGCTCAGCCTGACCCAGGTTCGAATCTGTTTCGACTCGCCTGCACTCCTCTATGCCTGCCCCGCGGCGTCTCCCCCATTAATGAAGCGTAAAAATGGCTCACGCCGCTGCCCATCTGATAAAGCAGAACCATTCTTGTGGTGACAGTGTAGTCAGAGTTACGGGCTTGTAGCATCCTTCTTCCCCTCCGCCTCAGTTCCTGTGTTCTGGGAACTCGATCACCAGCTCGCCCATTAAACAAGTCAGTTTAACAACAAGGTTTCAAGGTTTTCAGCGGTTCAAGGTTTTAGTAAGCTTTTTGCAACAAGAGCACCGACAGTCTAGGATGAAAACCCGTTGCCTCAATGGGCTTGTGGCGCTTAAGTGGCTTCTTTGTATGCAAGGGAAATGTACTCATCAAAAGAAGACGGGACACGGATACACAAGTCAACATTTCGACAGAATAAAAACTCTTATCGAAACGTTGAATTGTGTTCGTGTTCCGTCTTCTTTTGATGAGTACATTTCCCTTGCATACAAAGAAGCCACTTATTGTTGGTCGAATACATTGTTCCTTCTTCTTTTC
>JABMCL010002381.1:482500-490000 GCA_018857735.1 Alviniconcha marisindica
TAATGCAATTCCGGTTCTTCCTGCGTAAAGATGAAGGACATATTTTGAAATGCCGCCTCGGTCGGTCACGAGAAAAAAGAAGTGTGGATGCTAAGAGCAATGCCTTTGGATCTGTTGGCTTGATGATATACGTATGGAGAAGCGTTTACGTAATGACTGACAAAGTACTGCTGTCACTCCCTAATAATGTCTTTCGAACTCGCGGAGGTGGCAGTTCGACTGGATGATCGAGGCGTTTTTTCGGGGTAAGCCCCTTTTTCAGTCGAAGCGACAAAGCAAGTCATTATCACCATATAACTGTTGTTTTGTCGCTTCGAAAAAAGCAAGTCATTATCATTGCTTAACTGTTATTTTCTCGCTTCGAAAAAAGCAAGTCGTTATCATTGTTTAACTGTTATTTTGTCTCTTCGAAAAAAGGGGCTTAATCCGAAAATTCGCACATATTTTGTACTGTCATATTAAATTAGCATCCCATGTAACCATTTATATGTTTGGATCGAAACAGAGAGGGGCAATCTCTCTGGTTTCTTTATACTAGCCCCACTGAATAACTTGCCACAAAATACGATACGTTTGTAGGCGACAACACCGACAAGGGGTGGATGTCTGGCGTTCCTACGCCAACCAGAAACAGTGTCAGCAAGAAGCCGCCGTAGTAAAGATTTGTGTCAGTACCAATAAACACCGAGACCAAACTCAGGTGCGCGCGGTCTTTATGGAGAGGGAACATTGTTAAGATGAAGAGGTAAGGTTGGAGGCCCGCTAAATCAGTGCCAACCGGGTACAGGCGGCAGTCCTAAAGGTCAGCGCTTATCCTGCATTCCTTCAATCTCCGGCCTCTCGTGCCGTTCTTCTGGCATAACCTCATAACGGCTTTTGATTTACGATTGTGGGGTGCGCTGCCCACGCTCACGTTGGTTATAATACCCATCGGAATTCAAAACGTAGTAGCCGTCGATTTTCTCTCTCTCTCTCTCTCTACTCTCTCTCTCTCTCTCTCACACACACACACACACATACACACACACATACACACACACACACACACCACACACACACACACACCACACACACACACACACACACACACACACACACACACAACATAACAAAACAAAAGTAAAAAGACCCTGTGTCTACTCCACTACCCTTGTAAAAATTAAAAAGATTCATTCATTCATTCTCTCTCTCTCTCGCTCGCTCGCTCCTCTCTCTCTGTTGAATTTTTTTTTAATCCAATTTTGTTGTACAACTTGGTTGTGTTGTAACTGTATCAAGGACAGGTTGCCCGACAGGCATTCGTTCCGACACATTTATCCTTGCGAAATAAAGTTCAGTCAGCCAGTCTCTCCTTAAAGCTCGACGTCTCTCATCGGCTTGTTAGAAGAAGAAAAGAAAAGAAATCCAGAACCCATTGCTACGGTTGTTTTTACTGCTTTACTGGCTGAATTCGGTGTTAAGAACTTTACCAACATCATCTGAAGACTTCAGAAGGCGCGCTTTCTGCCAGCGGTACTGGGGTTTAATGGATAGTCAACGAAGACAACCAAAACAATGATTCGGCCCTGTCAGTGCCTACTGGAGGAGACATTTCATTACAGGTTAGATTATACTTTCGATTAGGAAACGCCCGCGGAGTCTGTCACGTTCGCTACTAAACGTATTGACTTTCTGTCAGCGCTTCTCAGCCTCGAGACAGATGCTCGTCTTCACAGTGAAACGGGCGGTGCCAGCACCAAGATTTCACCAAGTTTCATGACGGCGTACGTAACACAAAAATCAGTTGCTGGCTTGGCAGAACTGACGTAGTACCAAGAGTTCGCCAAGTTTCATGACGCACGTAACACAAAACTCAGTTGCTGGCCTGCCAGAATTGACGTAGTACCAAGAGTTCGCCAATTTTCATGACGCACGTAACACAAAACTCAGTTGCTGGCCTGGCAGAACTGACGTAGTACCAAGAGTTCGCCAATTTTCATGACGCACGTAACACAAAACTCAGTTGCTGGCCTGGCAGAACTGACGTAGTACCAAGAGTTCGCCAAGTTTCATGACGCACGTAACACAAAAATCCGTTTCTGGCCTGGCAGAGCTGACGTAGTGCCAAGATTTCACCAAGTTTCATGATGACGTACGTACCACAAACATCAGTTGTTGGCCGTCTGGCACAATTGACGTCATAGTACCAAGTTTTCACCAACTTTTACGACGCACGTACCATAAAAATCAATTGCTGGCGTGGCAGAACCGTGACTGAAGTAGTACCAAGAGTTCACCAAGTTTCATGACGTACTGACGTAGTACCAAGATTTCACTTCATGACGTACTGACGTAGTACCAAGATTTCATTAAGTTTCATGATGACGTACGTACCACAAAAATCATTTGCTGGCCTGGCCGCAGAGCTGACGTAGTACCAATATTTCACCAAGTGTCATGATGCACGAACCACAAAAATCAGACGCTGGCCTGGCAGAACTGACTGAGGTAGTACTAATATTTCACCAAGTGTCATGATGCACGAACCACAAAAATCAGATGCTGGCCTGGCAGAACTGACTCGAGGTAGTACCAAGATTTCACCAAGTTTCACGATGCACGTACCACAAAAATCAGGTGCTGGCCTGGCAGAACTGACGTAGTAAAGAGGTGCAATCAAAAGACTGAGGCTTCATGAATCACGGTCTTTGGTGCGAAGACTGAAGAGCCGCGGGAAGACTAACGTGAACGAACCCAAGTCTCTTGCAGTACCAGGTGTGCCCCGGCGGCTAAATGTTTTTCAGGTCAAGAGGCATTGGAATGGGAGCAAGTAGAGCCGAGAGGGGGAGGAGGAGGAGGAGGAGGGAAGAGGGAAGGTGGTGGTGGTGGTGATCGAGAGTGGTGTCACTGAGTGTGAGTTAAAAGCCATTGTCAGTACCGCAATTAACAACACTTTATTTTCTTCTTGCAAAACACCTTTCTGGGGCAGCAGATGTGCTGGTCCTATTACGCACTTCACAATTAAGTTCCCCTTTTTGTGGCAACAGATGTTTGGGGCGCGCTTTACAAGTTCCCCTTTCTATGGCAACAGCCATGTTTGGGGCGTAAGCGTTTTACAAGTTTCCCTTTCTGTGGCAACAGCCATGTTTGGGGCCTTATTAGCGTTTTACAAGTTCCCCTTTCTGTGGCAACAGCCATGTTTGGGGCCTAAGCGCTTTACAAGTTTCCCTTTCTGTGACAATAGCCATGTTTCAGTAGGGCTTATGCGTTTTGCAAGTTTCCCTTTCTGTGGCAAAAGCTATGTTTCGGGCCTAAGCGCTTGACAAGTTCCCCTTTCTGTGGCAATAGCCATGTTTCAGTGAGGCCTAAGCGTTTTACAAGTTCCCCTTTCTGTGGCAACAGCCATGTTTCTGTGAGGCCTAAGCGTTTTACAAGTTTCCCTTTCTGCGGCAAAAGCCATGTTTGGGGCCCAAGTGCTTGACAAGTTCCTCACAACTGTATAATGTTTCCATGTACTAAAAAGCAATGGCCGCCGGCGGGCCAGGGAGGCAGAGTGATCGATGTCATAAACCGACGGACCTAATTAGCAACCTGACGCATCCGGCGTTAGAGGCACGGGGATGTAAGCGGCGGGCTTGAACGAACAGCGTGACAATTAAAACATAAAAAATCTAAAAAATCTTATAAAGAGCTATTCTCTAACCAGAGTTGAACTCACTGCGTTGTACCAACAATTCATGACAAAAACCACACTAACATACATTTCAACCAACAAAATCTTAAAATTTTATATTGTAGTCTACCATAAACATTATCACCCAGCAAACAGTATCTATATATACACACAACACACACACACACACACACACACACACACACACACACACACACACACACACACACACACACCCAATACGCATTACAATTACTAAGTGATCAATACTCTCAACACTAACAACAAACTGAGTCTATCTTCTCAGACGTGTAAACCGGACCACTGAGTGCTCCAAAGGTCTTGCATTGCTCTTCACCGAAACCTAGTCTTAACGGTGGTCAATGGAGTCAATATGCAACCCGATCCCATTCGATCCCTAAGCAACTGCCCGCGGGCGATGACTCTGGATCCTATGCATTATTCGCCGCTACGGCCTGTAGGCCACTGTCATTTGTTTTTAATCGATTCGTCTGTCAAACAGCAAGTTCACTCGCTGCTGGGAGTTTTGTTTACCAACGGGATAAGGGATACGGTAAAAACAACAACGAAGGTTGTGCAAGCAAGCACGTGAGTCACATCATTACTATGTGCTCAGAGATACAGGTAACGTCATTCGCAGCTGTGAACCTTGTTTCACAATCCCATGCACCTTTTTCAAATAATGTAGTCGATAATTTCTTTCTTTTTCTGCCGTTTACTGCTGAGTTCTCTTTTTTGAGTGAGGCGGGCAGGGGGGTAGGGGGGGGTGGGGTGGGGGGGGGGGTGGGTGGGGGACAGCAAAGACAGAGACAGAGTGGGTGTGGGTGGGGGAGGGGGACAGTAATAAGGCACGTTTCTCTAGTTGCTCAGAGATTGTTCGCCAAGATAAAGAAAACCTCCGGTTTTTCAGGTATCTGCGTCATATTATTATGCCATACCCAGAGGTTACGGTAAACGCTGGCAGCAGTGTACCTTTTACAACACCGCGCCCAGACACCTTTTTCACATAAAGTCTTCGATAATCTATTTGTTCCGCTGCCGTTTCACTGCCAGGAACTAGGGAAGGAGGGAGTGGGGGAGGTGGTGGTGGTGGGGCGGGGGGAGGGGGAGGGGGCAGGGGTACGTGTGTGTGTGTGTGTGTGTGTGTGTGTGTGTGTGTGTGTGGTGTGTGGTGGGTGGGTGGGGTGTGTGTGTGTGTGTGAAGGGGGTGGGGCGGGTAGTGTGTATGTGTGTGTGTGAAAGGGGGGAGGGGGTGGGGGAGCGTTCTGTATTGCCGTAAATGGGAATTTTATCACGGGCAATTCGTGTTTTTCCCCCCGGGAAATCTAGCCGCGACGAGGTCGGACCACCCAGCCACACCAAAACAAACAAACAAACAAAAAAAGCAGAAAAAAACGGTACTTTGACCTAATGCAGGCTTAATTTTATTTATTTTTAAAGAGAGAAAAAAGACAGCAAAACTTTTATTAATCTTGGCTTTTTTCTCTCTTTATTTTTAAACACGCTGACAGTCCCGGGCTTATCAGACATTTGCGGGGGCGGGGCGGGGGGAGGGGGAGGGGGAGGGGGAGGGGGGGGTGGCTGCGGGAGGGAGGGTCTTGATTTCCGCGTCTGCTGTACAAAGAGCAGACTGATGACGATCCTCATCCTCCCGATGCCGACGACTTGAGCGCGGCCTAGCCCTGTCGGCCACAGCGGCCAGCCAGCACACAGTATCAATGCCCGCGGATATCCACAAGATGCGAGAACGGCCCCCGATACACTGAGCCGCAGCAGCGGCGGCATAGCCATTCCAGACCAGCCAAACCCTAACAGCTGTTCGGCCGGTAGCGGGGTGGTGCAGGTAAAAGACGGTGCTGGAGACCCGGGGGGGGGGGGGGAGGAGGAAGACTAATACTAAAGAAACTAAAGAAACACTCAACCACCCCCCTCCCTCCCACGCACGCAAGCGCGCGAGCGCACACACACACACTGACATTG
The DNA here is from genome assembly GCA_018857735.1 of Alviniconcha marisindica. Classification (NCBI taxonomy): domain Eukaryota; kingdom Metazoa; phylum Mollusca; class Gastropoda; family Provannidae; genus Alviniconcha; species Alviniconcha marisindica. The sequence goes on from JABMCL010002381.1 coordinate 488,154, forward strand.
TGACATGCACATAGAGACTGACACAGACACAAAGACACAGACAGACAGACATACAGACAATGAGACAGACAGACACACATAGAGGCACACTGTCACATCACACACACACACACACACACACACACACACACACACACACACACAGACTGACACAGACACAAACACACACAGACAAACAGACAGACAGCGAGACGCACACACAACACTGACGCGTGCAACTCAATCTCAGCGCCTTCCTACCCTCCGCCCTTCCGGCCATGTGATGTGAAGCTACGCCGGAGTCTGCAGCACGCCAGGAATGTCAGGTGAGCGGAGCCGCGTGGCAGCCGCCCGCTGGGTGGAATTCCCCCCTTCCCCTTCCCCCCCCCTCCCCCACACACACACACACCTCCTGCCCCCACCACCACCCCGGCTGGTCAGCACGAGCAGCTCGGTGCAGACTCCACAGCTCTCCGTGCTTTCAGTCTCCGCTCACAGCAGGCTGGGGCGAGACGAGACAGACAGACAGACAGACAGGCCCGTACTGTAATACACACTGGGATACTTGGTGAGTCAGAAACGCCGCCCAGTTAATGGGGAACTAAGGACGTAATTATCAATCTGGGCGAGCTGATTGCTTGACTCTTAATGCTCAGTCGACCGTCCAGCGCTGTCAGCCGTCCAACGCTTATTCAACCGTTCAACGCTCAGTCAAATGTCCAGCGCTTATTCGACCGTTCAACGCTCAGTCAACCGCTCGACCAAGCGCTCTTAATGCCGAGTCAACCGCCACTCAGTCAACCGCTCAATGCTCAGTCGACCGCTCGACCAAGCGCTCTTAATGCCGAGTCAACCGCCACTCGGTCAACCGCTCGACCAAGCGCTCTTAACTTGACGCTGAGTCAACCGCCACTCTGTCAGCTGCTTAACAGTTAAGCTGAGTCAGCCGCTGAATCAAACGCTCTTAACGCTGCGTCAGCCGCAAAAGCAGGTACGATTGTTTGAGGGCGGATTGACTGATCGAGCCTTTATAGTCAACGCTCAGTCAACCGTCTTCAAAGGCCGGTCTTATTATGGCGAACTGACTGGTCGATTCTTGATGCTAACGTTCAGTGCTAGCGGCCATTCTGAGGAGTGCAAAAGCGGCCATTCTGAAGATGAATTGATAGACTGATTCGGATAGATATAACGCTCAAGGGTTTTAAAGAGAATCTCCGACAGCTCTGGGTTGCACTCAGCTCTAGGTTCCATCCAGTCTTTGACAGCTCTAGGTTCCACCCAGTCTTTGACAGCTCTAGGTTCCATCCAGTCTTTGACAGCTCTAGGTTCCACCCAGTCTTTGACAGCTCTAGGTTCCACCCAGTCCGGCTTTGACAGCTCTAGGTTCCACCCAGTCTTTGACAGCTCTGGGTTCCACCCAGTCTTTGACAGCTCTGGGTTCCACCCAGTCTTTGACAGCTCTGGGTTCCACTCAAGGATTTTAAAGAAAGCAAAAGATGCTTCAATAGTTCTGGGTTCCACTCAATCTTTGATAGCTTTGGGTTCCACTCAGTCTTTGATAGCTTTGGGTTCCACTCAAGGATTTCAAAGAAAGAATTTTTCATAGCTCTGGGTTCTCTGCAAAGGAGTCGCAACCCCACGGCCGGAGAGGCAGGGGTGAAGCGGCCAGGAAGCAGCAAGGAGGCCAGGCGGGCTTTACTGGAACGAACGAGCAAAAAGAATGCACGTGATACACACAGAGACAATAAAATTGCTACAGCCGCCGTCTTTCAAGCGCCGTGGCACCGGTTGTCTGGAACAGTGGTTCCACTCTGTTAGCTAAATGGATTTTCATGCATTAGATCATCTCTGCTTAAACGAACCAGGTT
>JABMCL010002381.1:495000-497500 GCA_018857735.1 Alviniconcha marisindica
GCGACCGCATTGATAAAGTATGGTTGCTGACACAGACCATTAAACCAGTTTCACTCACGTACTCACTTCCTCCACCTGTTTGCCCATCTCTCTCCCTGAATGTGGTGTGTGTGTGTGTGTGTGTGTGTGTGTGTGTGTGTGTGCGTGCGTGCGTGCGTGCGTGCGTGCGTGCGTGCGTGCGTGCGTGTTCCTGTGTGTGTACTTGTGCGTGCGTGCGTGTTTGTGCGTGCGTGTATTTGTGCGCGCGTATGTCTGTGGTGTGGGGCGTCTCTCTCTCTCTCTCTCTCTCTCTCTCTCTCTCTCTCTCTCTCTCTCTCTCTCTCCCAGTTGTATCAATGACAGCGAGTCTCTCTCTCTCTCTCTCTCTCTCTCTCTCTCTCTCTCTCTCTCTCTCTCTCTCTCGCTCGCTCGCTCGCTCTCTCCTTCCCTTTTGAGACGTTAAATTACGTCAATTTGTGTGTAAGTTTTTCACCGTCTGTTTCTCGCTGTCTGCCCATTTGTCCGTTCTATGCAAGCCCTTCTCACACACTCTGCCTGCCTGTGTGCTAACTACATGCCTCTGTCACCCCCAGCGGCCAAGCAGCAATTAGCTAAAATCACCCGTCTCATTTGCTGGTTTCAGCCCTCCTGCACTATGGGCCTTGTACACAACAGCCAATGAAAAACGATCTTTCATACAACTTTAGCCTTCGTACAAAACTTGAAGAGCTGGTTGTCACGATCAGTTTGATAGTTCATTGAAGCTTTTGTGTTGATTAGAAGCGAAAATATCTGCCTTTGGAAAGTTGTGCACATTTAATGAGCTGTTGTTTGATGGTAACGCACATATGTCCAATCTAAATGCAAACTAAAGGTATCTAAAGCAGAAACTTGTAGAAAATAAACTATGTCATCACATTGTACAATGATTGTGCGTGACATTTCAAACGAAAAACCCTGATCAGAAAAATTATGAAAATCGTCCAATCTTCACCATGGAAGCTGGCCTTAATTGCACACCTTGTCACAAACAGCAGTCTAGTCACCCATCTTAACTGCACAGTTTGTCACAAACAGCGGTCTAGTCACCCATCTTAACTGCACAGTTTGTCACAAACAGCAGTCTAGTCACCCATCTTCACTGCACACTTTGTTACAAACAGCAGTCTAGTCACCCATCTTAACTGCACACTGTCACAAGCAGCAATCTTGTCACCCATATTCACTGCACACTTTGTCACAAACAGCAGTCTAGTCACCCATCTTCAATGCACGCTTTGTCACAAACAGCAATCTATATAGTCACCCATCTTCACTGCACACTTTGTCATGCAATACATCTGTCAGTACGGTTTCCCAGCATAAAGTATCGATCTCCCTCTCCTGTCACTGTCACTCTGTCTCTGTCTCTCTTCTCTCTCTCCTTTTCTGTCCGTCTGTGATATATATCTGACCAAACACAGTGTCCATCGATTTCAGTCCTTCACGAATACAGCTGGCCCACCACAACTTCCTTAATGAACACTGGCGGGAGTTTGAGAACCGAAAAATCATTAGTTTGGTAGTAGTCATTGTCAGACATCAACGAGGGGCGAAGGAGGGTGTGGTGGGATGCGGGGGGGGGGGGGGGGGGGGGATGGGGGCGGGGGGGGGGGGAACCTAATCGAACGCGCCAATCGATTTGCGGCGCAATTCCCTAACCTGGACAACGCATTATACTAGCCGCAGGGCAGCACCAGCCTCTTTCATTAACACGTTTTACTCTCCGAATACACACCTCCTTCCTCGCGGATAGGCGCAAAGCAAAGAGAATGGAGATCTACACGTCAGTGTAATTATTTGCACAGGAAGTGCGCCTGAGTCTTTCCTCGGTCGATGGAGCCAGACAAAAGAAAGATGACAAACACGCCGGTTGCTTCTCTTGGAGAAAGGGTTGTGGTGGGGGGGAGGGGGGGGGGGGGGGGGGGGGGGGTGTCATCGTCGGTAGGAGCTGGGATAAGTGATGGCTGACGCGATTCCTTTTTAACGGTCTTCCAGCGAAGGTCAAACTGACTCGATACATCATCAGTACTAGCCCAACCCGAAGAAACAGAAACCCGGCGACGGGGTTGTCATATAGTTATTGTGGAGATACTGCCCCAACGGGCACCGCATTTAGCCTTATCTGTCTCTGTCTGCACTGAAACCTATCTACGCGAGTATTTGGCACACAGTGCAGCCACGGACTTTTGCGAAACCCTTGCGGAATCTCTCTCTTTCTCTGTCTCTTGAAGAAGAAAAGGAACGAGAAGGCTGGTTAGTTAGTTAGTTAATTAGTTGGTGCTTTGAGCCCAGTCGACCACACAGGAAGGAGGAGCAGGATGTGGACGAAGACAGACAGAAGAAAGCCAGGAAGAAGAAAAGGAAGGAGCGGGAAAGAAAGAGGCCAGTCCATTCTCAGATTACTGTCCACGCAGGACAACAACAAGTCTCGACATTGGACACGTCGAAGAGACAAAAAAGAAAGAAAAAAGAAAAAGAA
>JABMCL010002381.1:510000-532500 GCA_018857735.1 Alviniconcha marisindica
GGGACAGATGGTAAAAATAGGCAACTACCTAAAATCTTAATCCTTGGGTAATAGAGTTCTGAGTCCCCCCCTTTTCTCTCTCTCTCTCTCTCTCTCTCTCTCTCTCTCTCTCTCTCTCTCTCCCCCCCTCTCTCTCTCTTTCTCTCTCTCTCTCCCCCCCCCTCTCTCTTTCTCTCTCTCTCTCTTTCTCTCTCTCCCCCCCTCTCTCTCTCTTTCTCTCTCTCTTCTCTCTCTCTCTCTCTCTCTCTCTCTCTCTCTCTCTCTCTCTCTTTCTCTCTCTCTCTCTCCCCCCTCCCTCTCTCTACACCATGTTTCAACATTGATCGTGGATATCACTGGAAGAAGACCTGGCAGGCGATACAATTTACACAGAATAGATACCGACACCCCAGCAAGCAAGGTTAGGTCCTGAGAGTGTTACTAAAGTACAGAGCTCTGCTCCGCTTGCTCGGCAACGGAGTGTCTACAGGCCAACCGGAGCATGCACATTACGCATTTTCTCGGCGTAAACATTCACCGCAGGGAACATTCCGAGAGGAGAGAGTGCCCGTCTGATGACGACTCCCGAGGGTGAAGTGAAGGCGTCAACCGTTAATGAACAACACCGACACGCTTCACTGTCAAAGGGATCATAAATTATATAGTTTCAGCGACAGTGACAACATGTATGGAACTGCCCTCTCTCTTCTTCTCCTCCAATCCCCCCACCCCCCCTCGCCCTTTCCTCTGCTCTAAAGACAGCACCTGTTTATCCTGTTTCGTTGGTAGGTCACGCTTCAGTTCATCAGGCTGAAGTTGGCCAGGAAATTCTCCATTTTAAAGATCAACGTCTCTAGCGATTGTTTTCTTGGCCGTGCAAATTGCGTCAGCAGGTGTGTTCAAGCGGCGACGAAAGACTTCAATTGCAAATCAACAGAACAACGGAACAGCGAGTCAAGGGAGGAGGTGGCGACGTTGGGGGCTGGGGGGGGGGGGGGGGGGGGGGGGTGAAGGGGTGGTGGTGGTGGGGAATCATTGCGGAAAACAGCTCGTTTCTCTGACGTCATTGAATTATTCATCAAAAGTGCCGCAATGTTAAATTACAGGGGCGGAAAGAACAGGCCAGCAGTTGACATGGTAAAAAGGACCGATCAATAAATCAGTTTCCCTTCGGAAGAATAAAAAATCCCTCCGCTCGAAATACCCAACGTGGAACCAAGCCCTAAACTCAAGCCAGGGGTGGGAGGGGGGAGTAGTGGGGTGGGGTGGGGTGGGGGGGAGGGGGGGGGATTACCGACCAGGATAATTATTAGTAGAAGGTATTGAAACGACGTGAAACCACAATGAGCAGCTTGGAAATGATAAATGGAAAAGAAATGTCCACGTAAGGGGAAGGGAGTATACAATGGGCGGGATGATGGAAAAGGAGATGGCGGTTGAGGAGTGTCTGAGCCCAATCAAAATTATCTGCAATGACCGAAAACCGATCAATCGACCGGGAGTGGGGTGGGGGGTGGAGGTGGGGGGCTATGGTTGCGCAGCGGTCCGGGAACCGTGCTCTTTTGTAAAGGAAGTCTGAGGAAAAGCTTTGTCTGGTAGTTTACTCGCCAATTTGCAGGAGAGCAGAAAACTTAAAACCGAGCACAGTGAGGCGGGAGAAGCTTTCTATTCAGATGAGCAGATCGACGATGCATTTGAAGGAAATTGCCTGGCAATCGAAAAAGCATCAGTTCCTGGTCATTGGCGTAATAGCTTCTATGTGTGCAAGTGCGTATCAGTGTGTGCGTGTAGTGTGTTCCACCCGCAACAACTCTGTGTGTGTGTGTGTGTGTGTGTGTGTGTGTGTGTGTGTGTGTGTGTGTGTGTGTGTGTGTGTGTGTGTGTTGTGTCATGTTTAGTATGTTGTGTATGTTGGTCAGTGTGGTCAGTGTGTCAGTGTGTGTGTGTGTGAGAGAGAGAGAGAGAGAGAGAGAGAGAGAGAGAGAGAGAGAGAGAGAGAGAGAGAGAGAGAGAGAGGAGAGAGAGAGGGGAGAGGAGGGAGGAGGAGAGAGAGAGAGAGAGAGAGAGAGGAGAGAGGAGAAGAGGAGAGAGAGAGAGAGAGAGAGAGAGAGAGAGAGAACGATTTTTATTTTTTATTAACGAGGGTAAAGGAATAAGTACAATATACTTTTTTTTAGAGAGAGAGAGAGAGAGCGAGAGAGAGAGAGAGAGAGAGAGAGAGAGAGAGAGAGAGAGAGAGAGAGAGAGAGAGAGAGAGATCAATTTGGACCTATCTAACAGCCAGTCATTGCTATACTACAAACACAAATAAACACGACAATACCACAAATATTATAAGCACGATTAAGCAATTGATTAATGCAGTTTCACAGTTCCTACAAATGTGCAAAAACATCAAAATTTCTTTCATGGGCATACATGTATACAACACTCAAATGTTTAGACAAACGTGTGATTCAAACAAATCCGTTCAAATTTGACGAAGGTTTTTCTCAGACACATATACACAGAGAGAGGGGGGGGGGAGAGAGAGAGAGAGAGAGAGAGAGAGAGAGAGAGAGAGAGACAGAGACAGAGACAGGCAGACAGACAGACAGACAGACAGAGACAGAGTCTGTGTAGAGATGGTGGTGGGAGCGGCCCAAGAAAGGTCGATATGACGTGTCGTTAAACTGGAAATGACGTAGTCAGTGTCATTGTCGAATAGAACTGGCCAGTATGTCACGTCTCTGTCTGTCTGTCTGTCTGTCTGTCTGTCTGTCTGTCTGTCTGTCTGTCTGTCTCTCTCTCTCTCTCTCTCTCTCTCTCTCTCTCTCTCTCTCTCTCTCTCTCTCTCTCTCTCTCTCCGTCCTTCCTCTGTCTCTTAAGACAAGGACCGTTCTAGTAGATTGTGGAAACAACTATCCGATTCGCGTTCGATTCACACAAATTTCACCTGTTATGGTAAAACTTCTTCCATCATTTATTTTCGCCGACACCTATTGTTTTCGGCTCACGTGTTCATTCGCTCAAATCAGTGGGATTGATTCAGCCAAGCACACAGTGTACACTCAAAAGGCCTGTTTTATTGCTGCAGTGAAGCCTGTAAAGTACAGACTGAAGAACCTACCAGCCATCGAGTTGAAGATGACGCCTTTTGACGCCTGTTCAACTCTGATTATACATAAAACAATTGAAGATAAAAAATTAAAAAAACGGTATAAAGAAGAAGAAGAAGAAGAAGAAGAAGAAGAAGAGGAAGAGAGAGAGAGAGAGAGAGAGAGAGAGAGAGAGAGAGAGAGAGAGAGAGAGAGAGAGAGAGAGAGAGAGAGAGAGACAGAGACAGAGACAGAGAAGAGAGAGAGAGAGATGGGGCTCATTCAGCCAATAAGCACCTCTCCCAGCCATGCCCAATCATCAGCGTGAACATTTTTCTTTTTTTTCTTTTCTTTCAGATCCACTCAAAGGAAAAAGATAACAAAATGTACGTAGCACAATCACTGAACCACCCGTCCATTGCCGCACCGGAACCAGGCCAACAATGACTGAATCAAATAAGCGACTGAACAAGCTGCCGTGTGTTCTCTATTGTGTTTTCATGGGGTTTGTTATTTTTCTCGACTTTGTTTTTCCGTTGCTATATTCTCTTAAAGGCGTGTCCGCTGTTACCGTTTTCTGTTTTCAGCGGACGCGTTTATTAACTAGGAGCGCATCGTCCGCAAACGGTGGGCTTGTTCAGTGTTGCTTTCATCCACTCTGCACTGAACGTTCCGCACACAAAATGATGATTATGATGCAGCATGGGAAGCAGTATTTTTCGCAGTTCCCCTCACAAAGTATAACAAAATAGGACTAAAAAGCAACACCACCACCAACAAGTGACCCCCCCAAAAAACAACAACAACACAAATCCCACAATAACACACACACACACACACACACACACACACACACACACACACACCAACGAAAAAAGAGCAACAACAACAACAAAACAACAATAACAAAACAGATGACTAGGAAAAAGATGGAACTTACCTTTTTGTGCTGCAAGGGTGAAGGTGAAGAACCACGTACTTCAAAAATCGAAAAACACATTAATGTTTCTCTCTCTATATATAGATATATATATATATATTACATAATTACTAAATAATGTGTACGATTTGGCTTTGGCTCAAAGGATATGGTGAAGTAATGAGACGCAGGCAGGGGAACCGAAGCCAGTGTCGTTGGTTGAAGTAGTAGAAGGTCTTGGGAACGAAGCCAGGGAAAGGCAGCTCGTCCTCTTCATCGTCCGCCGTTACTCCAAACGTTGCGCTGAGCTGCTGGTTCTGCGGCCGATCCGGTTGCTTGGCGGGGGTGTCCTTGCCGGAGTCCTTCCGGGAACCACTTTTACCATCCACCCCACTCTCCTCTTCCGCCAGCATCGCCTGCTCTTGGCAGTCCTGAGGCTGCTGATGATGATCCTGCTCCTCCTCGGCCTCATCCTTCTCTTTCTGGGCTCCCTCTTCGGGTTGCACAACGGGGTTTGGGTTGACGTGCCCGCTGCAGCCCTCCGGGTCGTCCCCGTTGCAGATGACGACGCAAACCTGGTCGAGACCGAGGTCCCTGGGGCTTGTGGGCCCGCTCGATTCCTCCGACATCGTGTGGGCCAGTGAGTAGCACTCACCTGCAGCCGGTGAGTAGACGGGGTAAGGATCCAGCTACCCTCCTAGCATGCATCGTCGCCGGACGCAATCCACAAGCTGGGCGGCATTGGGCTCGAGAGAGGCAACACTTCTGTGACGAGAATGAACACAACAAAGACACACTTCGGGCACTTACGCTGGCACAGCATCATTCTGTCGGTGCTTATTTCAAACTCCAGTAAAGAATCCAGCCGCCAGTATCAACCCCGAGGTTATAGACTGACGGAGGCACACACACACAAAAGTACGGTGCTCAATCCCAGGCAGATTTTTAACGCCAGTACGATTGTTTGCCTAGTAAAGTTAAACTCAATTCACACCACCACAGCTGTAGCACGTGGAACTCAAATCTTGCTTCGTAACAGATAGCAGAAATGAACGTCGTCAAAACAAAGACATCATCATTTTTTTGTATATATTTATATATGTAGTAAATCAAAATAATTGAGGGAAGATACTGATTCAGTATCAAGCACAAACACTGTGGATATCACACACAACAGAGAGCGATAGGGTAAAAAAAAAAATGATTCTGAAGTGTTCAGAGTTGTAAAAAGCACACAGGAATTTCGAACGAAGGCGAACTCTGTCAGCACTGCGTTACAATTCCACCACACACGTGAGAAGGCTGAGAAGATCACAGCTCATCCGACGTTGCGAAGATTGCGAATGCCGGAAAAAGTCGACGGAGCCAAACGACGGGACTCACGTGCAGCACACTACTACGTCTAGCGGGCACCCGGTGTGACTGTGAATGAACCGAGGGGTAGGCAGCGGGCCCCTCCCCTGCACCCCATTTTTGGCAACCGCTGACCTGTGACCCCCACTCCCAATCGCAGACTCTTCTCCCACTCTCGTGGTGCCGGCCTCCTTCTCCTCGCGGCGTTCACATCCTCCGCCCATGAGAACGGTTCCAGCACAGGTGAGCATTCAGGTACAGCGGGCGTAAGCGCGTGCAGGTAAAACAGCGGCAGGCTCAAACCACCGCAGCCTGCACGGACACGTTGCTTTTCTCTGTTAAGCGTTCAGTGAATCAGGCCGCTACTTTCAGACGAAGGAAAGAAAAGAAGACAAAAATCCTTGTAGTCCGGCGCGCGGTCCTATCGAAATAACACCGAATTTGTTATACATATATATATATATATCTTTTTTTTCTCCCCCCAAAAACTAGTATTCCGAAGCGGAAAAGACTGATACGCTACTGGCAGAAGAGGTCAAAACGGAGTAAAAACGTCCGGCCCGGACTTCTCTTCGTTCGCTCCTCCAGACCCATAAAATTGGGCCGCCCAGATGACATGGCGCATCGGAAGAGACGACAAGAGACAGAGGGACAATTGTTTCAGGGCGGCGGCGTCTGTCTTCTGCTCTTGTCACCGCCGCAATCTGGTCTCTGCGCGCACCTTCCGTCTCTTTCCCACCGCCGCGGCTGCTGCTGCCACCGTCTCGCGCTCGCCTCTACATCAGGACCCGCCGACGCGTGCGTGTGCTGCTGCTGCTGCTGCTGCTGCGGTGTCGGTGGTGATGTTAGACGTGGTGGCGGCGTGTCCCCCCATCTCCCGACCCGCCAACCTCAGCGCAGCGTCGCAGTGACTGAAACGCGGCGATCTCCGGATCGATGGTTCCGTAACGAAGCGCATCTGACCGGCCCAATTATTAATGTTGCAACACACACACACACACACACACACACACACACACACACACACACACACACACACACACACCACCAGACACACACACCACACATACACACACACACGCACGCACGCACGACACACACACACACCACACACACACACACACACACACACACACACACACACACACACACACACACACACACACACACACACACACCACCACCAGACACACACACACACACACAACACACACACCACCACCACACACACACACACACCACACACACACACACACACACACACACACACACACACACACACACACACACACACACACAAAACAAAGAAAGCAAAGAGACACAACAATTTACCGACACACTGCACATAATTATTGTGTAAGAAGAACCGATCATCTTAACTCGATACGGAAGCCACCAAATTACCACTGTCAACATTGCTGTAAAACGAATCGACAGACGCCAGGTAGATCAAAAGTTCCCGGCATCAGCTCTGCGTCAGTTTTGCTAAAGAGAGAAATCACCGGCGAATCGTGTCACCGTTTTACTGTAGGGTAAGGAAGGGGAGGGGTGGCGGGCGGGTCGGGGCGGGTCGGTGGAGCGGCTCCGAAGCGAGTCGATTGCAAGACCGTCCACACTGCCGATTGACGGCAGTCTTACCATGGTGATGGTCACGTGACTTTGCATGCACTGCTGCTGGTGGAGACAAAAACAGACGCGGTTTATTTTGAGACGCGCACACGTGCCTTGAACAAAGTTATCGATTCTGCTGTTACGGACGTCCATGTACGTTTGTATTATCGACCGAAGCCTCCAATTAGATCAGAAGAAAAATCTACCCGACAAGCCCTCGAGCGGGACGTCACAGACTGCAGCTGCGGCGTGAACACATATCGTCAGGCATTTAGGCCCACTTGTGTTAACGTTACGCGTATTTCAAACGAAACCTAACAGGCCGTAGTTAATGCTAGGGGTGTGTGTGTGTGTGTGTGTGTGTGTGTGTGTGTGTTTGTGTGTGTGTGTGTGTTCATAATTAATTCAAAAGAATGAAGATCCTGAAAAACTGAAAATCCACAAGATCCGTTCATTTCGCCAAACAGCTTCAATTAATAAAACTATGGAACTGCTGCTATATTCTGAGCCGTCCTGCACGTACAAACCGTGCTTATATATCATCATCGGCAATAGTTCTAAAGCTCGCCCACCGATTTGCGTCATCATTCCAACGGAGATGTAGAAGCTGCCCGTCTGTTGTTTATCCCGTCACATGCCAGCGAAACAGCCTACCATGCAGCGCCCTCGCTTCCAGTTGTCAGCTAACGGTTAATTGCAAAGCCCATCCAGTCATTCTGGCTGTTCACCAAACCATTCTCATCGTCATTCGCCAAACCATTCGCACAGTAAAACCCATGCAATCAATTCTTCATCTCATGGGATTATTGCTTCTGCCAATCATTAGAGATGTGACTGTTGGAGCGGGTTTGTGAAAAGGACGAAGAAATAACTGGTAATTGGTTTGAAGCAAGCACAAACACGCTTCGCTACATTGGGCTGATGGACGTGTAATGGACATGGGCTGACATAATGGACACGGGAAACCACCACATCATAGAGTCTCGGTGTTCAAGAAGTAGAGCGAAGCGTACGCGGCATCGATGGACGAGAGATACAACATGCAATCGTTGACTTGTCGGTATAGCTGCATAGCATCGGGTTCAGGCAAACGCGCCCATGGCGTGCGTGCTGCTGGAGGTTACTTGATATTTTAAAGCCCAGTTAACGCCCCTTTCCGTCGCGATAGAATCTACTGAACCTTGCGACTTAAAGACGATATGCATTAATGGTTCCTGCGAAATATCCGATATCCATTGATGGTTCCATTCGAAATAACGACAGTATCCACTGACGGTTCCTGCGACTTAAAGACGATATCCAGTGATGGTTCCTGTGACGTAATTACGATATCCATTGATGGTTCCAGTCGAAATAACGACGACATCTACTGACGGTTCCTGCGACTTAAAGACGATATCCATTGATGGTTCCTGTGACTTAACGACGATATCCATTGATGGCTCCTGTGACGTAATTACGATATCCATTGATGGTTCCTGCGACTTAACGACAAACCCAGTCATAGTTCCTGTGACTTAGAGACAATATCCATCGATGTCTCCTGCGACTTAAAGACGATATCCATTGATGTTCCTGCGACTTAAAGACGATATCCATTGATGGTTCCTGCGACTTAAAGACGATATCCATTGATGGTTCCTGCGACTTAAAGTCGATATCCACTGATGGTTCCTGCGAACTTAACTACAAACCCATTTATAGTTCCTGTGACTTAGCGACAATATCCATCGATGGCTCCTGCGACTTAAAGACGATATCCATTGATGGTTCCTTCAACTTAAAGACGATATCCACTGATGGTTCCTGCGACTTAAAGACGATATCCATTGATGGTTCCTGCGACTTATGGTTCCTGCGAACTTAACTACAAACCCATTTACAGTTCCTGTGACTTAGCGACAATATCCATCGATGGCTCCTGCGACTTAAAGACGATATCCATTGATGGTTCCTTCAACTTAAAGACGATATCCACTGATGGTTCCTTCGACTTAAAAACGATATCCATTGATGGTTCCTACGACTTGAAGACGATATCCATTGATGGTTCCTGCGACTTAACTACAAACCCATTTATAGTTCCTGTGACTTAGCGACAGTATCCATCGATGGTTCCTGCGACTTAAAGACGATATCCATCGATGGTTCCTGCGACTTAAAGACGATATAGATTAATAGTTCCTGCGACCTAATTACGATATCCATTGATGGTTCCTGTCACGTAACGCTCAACGACGATATCCACTGACGAGCGGCTCCTGTGACTTAACTACGAACCCACTGATAGTTACTGCCACTTAACGACGATATCTATTGATAATCCCTGCGACCTAAGTACGATATCCACTGATGGATCCTGCGACTTAACGACAATAACAATTGGTGATTCCTGCGACTTAACCACGACACCCATTGTTGATAGTTCCTGCGACTTCACCTATCCAGGCTGAGATCCAGAACCACGAATGTCACATCAGGGTGAAACACAATTCGTGAGATCACAAAGAAGCGTTTTCGTTCAATGCTCATGACCCGCTTCGCTTTGTGCTGAAAGAGGACTTGGTAGGGTGGATAGGAAGGGGTGGGGGGAACGTGGGGGGTGGGGGGGGGGGCGAATGAGGGAGAAGTTAAATGGATCGAGAAGGCAGACATCGAAAACAAAAGCCTTCGTGACGATGCACTGTGTTGCCGAGATACACAAAGCTGTTTTCTGACCTACTCCAAGCCGAGCAGAGGGACCTTCCGATAGCTCATGATTCCTCGCACAGGGAACCGTTATTTCTGCGTCCGCGGTGCTCCTGCCGCGGTGTGGCACGTGGGTCGCGATGACGGCTGCTGGGCGGAGGACAAAATGGAGAAGCTGGAAAGTGGACTCTGCCCTCCGCCGCATCCTTCAGCTTTCCTGCAACTTCCAGCTTTGACGAAGGATGCACTCCGAAATGTCAGCCTAGCATTCGTCACTGCCTCCGGGATGTCGTCTTGTCCCTTTTTCTTTTTATGTTTTTCTTTTCATTTCTTTCCTTTTTTTTAATTGCAACTTCCTGCGGTTTGTCTTCTCATTCTCGTGACATTTAAACATGAGCAAACTTACACGAACAAAAAAGGCTAAAACGTAATAATAATAATGTTATAATAATAATAAGGAAAAATGCGTGTGTGTGTGTGCGTGTGTGTGCGTGAGCGTGTGCGTGCGTGCGTGCGTGCGCGCGCGCGCGCGCGCGCGTGTGTGTGTGTGTGTGTGTGTGTGTGTGTGTGAGAGAGAGAGAGAGAGAGAGAGAGAGAGAGAGAGAGAGAGAGAGAGAGAGAGAGAGAGAGTGAAAACTATTATTTTACAAGGATTGCAGTTTAGGTTCATCAAAAACCTAACAGAGAGAGAGAGAGAGAGAGAGAGAGAGAGAGAGAGAGAGAGAGAGAGAGAGAGAGAGAGAGAGAGAGTGAACTCGAACTCGAAAACTTTATTTTACAAGGATTGCAGTTTTGGTTCAGTCAAAAACCTAACAGAGAGAGAGAGGGGAGAGAGAGAGAGAGAGAGAGAGAGAGAGAGAGAGAGAGAGAGAGAGAGAGAGAGAGAAGAGAGAGAGAGAGAGAGAGAACAGAAAGAAAGACAGACAGACAGAGACAGACAGACAGACAGATAATCCCATGTGCTCATCTGGACAACATGGTTCTGTCAATAAAGTCAGGACGGCAGATTTTTGCTTTGTTGAAAGTTAGTTTGTAATTGAATTGTAACGTCCTGTCAACAGCACATGGCCCATCTTAGGACGTACTTCTTGTCCGTGTCATCTCCAAAACCCAGTAAGCCATATCTGATCCCGACAGAACCATCTCTGATCTTCAATAGTGTAAATACGTGTATATACAGAAGTGACGAAATGTTCTGGCCTTTGTCTTGGAAAGGTGTGTTTATTGTGTGTGTGTGTGTGTGTGTGTGTGTGTGTGTGTGTGTGTGTGTGTGTGTGTGTGTGTGTGTGTGTGTGTGTGTGTGTTTGACTCATTTAATTTAGTGATGAAGAGTATCGAGAGTTTGAAAAGAGAATGGTTAGGATAGTGGCAAAGTATTAAGCATCCCACCCTTTTTATGTCGGTTTTAAGTTTAATAATGACTTTTTTGATGATAACCTCAACCTGTAGAATAAACTAAAAGTGAACGAGATAAGAGGGCATGATAGGTTCAGACTCTTTTTGTACCCGTTTTCTGCTGTAGGCCTTCTGTCTTGGTTTAGCTCCAAGAATATGAATATGAATACGTTTATTTCACGAATAAAATCAAGTTTGAAATTCCTGTTCCTTGCTGTCTGAAAACGGCCCTAACCTGCGTTTGCTTAAGTTGAAATGATACTCCTCACCGATACGCAAAATGTTTGAAAGTACAGTTTACAACCTGGTTGTGCAGTTGACAGCACGTTAGAACGCGATGTATTAGGACGAAACACAACATGCGAATTTTCGCGGTAACCCCCTTTACCAAGCTACAAAACGACACTTAACAGTTAAACGGCGAAAAATGATTAAAAATATGAGACGGAGAGCTAAGCCACTTATTTGTTTTTTGGTTGAGCTGTGTTGTTTTCGTGTCCAGTGCTTGGAAGAACAGATTCCATTCCTAACTAACATTTCCTGTTACACTGTTGATTTGCCACGTCTCCTGATTAGAGTATTATTAGTTGTAGTAGTACTAGCACCTCCCATACGGGACATTCAGGTCGCCTTACCTGTGTGAGGATTGATACTGCAAGCGCAAGAGCAGTGCTACCCATTCCTACCTGTGTGTGCAGTATTTTCGAGTGTTCAAACAATGGTATATGGCTGCCAGCGTTTGGGATTTTAAACGTGCGCTCAGATACTGATGCACGCGAGTATACTTGCACTGAAAGTTGACCGTGGAGGAAAAATCCTCTTCTGTTTTCCCCGGCTTCCCCACTACCATGTCTTGTTGTTCGCTTTTGTATTGATCGCCTCCTGACTGAGACCTCTGCGTAAAACGTCGAGTTTCCTGTTTTTTAATTGTTTTGCTGCGCTCGGCATCCGTGTCGGCTTCGGAGGCGCCATCCCTCACGCTGTTCGTTCCACCACTCCCACGCCCCACTCAAATCCACTGTCGGTCTCGCGTCGCCACCTCGGCCCCAGTGGGTCCACGTAAGAGGGAGGGGTGGGTGAGAGACAGCAGGTAATTGCACGGCAGGCTACCATCCGGAGAGGATCCTGCAAATGCTGTTGAGTCTCTTCGGTGGTATTCCATGATACCCGTTCTAATTCAACATACGCAGGACAGCGCCAGCAGTTAACGTTGCCCCTTGCTAACGGCTATTAAATCTTTAGCTAAATGGGACTAGAGTGAATACCCCCTGCCCCCCCCCCCCCCCCCCCCCCCACACACACACACACTTCTGGGAGTATACTGCTACCACGTGTCTGCATCAATCTACGCAAGTGGACTCTCTGATGTGAAAATAGTTCTTGAGCAGAACTGACCCCCCCTCCCCCCTACATCCCCACCCCTCCCCACCCCCATCAGGGCAAGGGAAGAACTAGGAGCATTTGGACAGAGGTCACACGAGAGCAGAACACGAAGCGTCGTAAAGGCTGAGGCACTTTTTACTGTCACACGCAGTGATGGGTGCCGACGGTAAAGGATGAGGCTATGGAAACCTACATTGATTTGAGACTAATGGGCCCGGCCGCGGGCTAGACGCTTACTGTCCCAATTAACCCGGCCTTAACCAGACCCAGGACGGTTAATTCAAACTGCGGAACCTGCGGTCCTGACTGCATGGCCAGGAAATTGGAGTAACACGTCCGTACAGCCCTCAAGGACGCAGCCACGAAGCAGAGTGCGTGATACCCGGTGGATCAGCAATGTGATCCAATCATTCTCGTTAGGTCCTCCGCAGTATTAGTGGCTTTGGGCATGGGCAGAGGAGGGCCGAACTCCCATCCGGTTCTGACGGGAATCGAGGTATATGCCCATGACCTCCCGCTCCTGCATTGCCATGCTCTAACCACTGCGCCATAGCAGCCAGTGTTTGAATCTTCTTCTTTTTTTGCCTGTAAGGCCAGCGTATGTTGTCTACAGAGCTGTCAATGCTTTGACAGTTTCACATCCTACGCTATCTTGTTTCATCCAGTGTTTGAATCATTCTTTTGCCTCTAAGGCCAGCGTACTATATCTACAGAACTGTCAATGCTTTGACGGTTGCTGTCTTGTTTTCATCATGTCACATCTTTACTGCATAAAGCACCTTCTCGATGGGGAATATTATACACAGCAAGGTACAATTTCGTAACGCGGCTATGGCGTAAATGTAAACCCACGGAGACGAAGACAAAGAAAGGAAAACACACACACACGCACACACATACACGCACACACACACGCACACACACACACACACGCGCGCGCGCGTACACACACACACACACACACACACACACACACACACACACACCACACACACGCCACACACAACACACACACACACACACACTCACACACACACACACACACACACACACACACACACACACACACACACACACACACACACACACACACACACACACACCACAGGACAAGGACAAAGAAGACGAAGGAAGAACAGGGTGTGAGTTATTTAGTTAGTAACTGGATTTTAACGTCCTGTCAACCGCACAGGGTCACCTCAGGTCGATCAAACTCTGTTATAAACAAATGCACATTTTAAAACTCTTATAATAATTATACAGACACACACACACACACACACACACACACACACACACACACACACACACACACACGCACACACAAACGCACACACGCACGCACGCACGCACACGCACGCACGCACACACACACGCACGCACGCACGCACGCACGCACACACACGGTTATACAGGCTGCAATTTGAAGCCAAATCAACAAAATCAAACCAGACATCAATGGTCACAATGATAGAATAGTTAAACTATAAAGATAAAATAATTACATCACGTCAATACGTGATGTAAGTATTTTATCTTCTTGTTTCCTGCCACAGTATTTTTCTGTATTCTGTTTCCAAGTGCCTGCCAATCATATCTTAATACGAAGGCTACTATACTGCAATCATTCTAAGCTGTCGCCGACAACGCCGAAGCACTTATCGAAGACCCGACGAGTACGTTTCTCCTATTTCTTGTCTACTGTGTGGACGTTCGTCATCAAATATACATGACGCTGTCTGAAACTGTGACATTAAGCGGTTTAAGACTGGGTCAGAGGCCAACAGAACATCAAAACGGATTTCCAAAATGAGGTTAAAAAACAAAAACAAAGCAAAAAACAAACAAACAACAACAACAACAACACAACAAAACAACAACAACAACAAAACAAAAAGAGCTGCGTAAACTACATTTAGTACGCTCTTGACTGTGATTTGTGTTCCTCATTTTTGTCAATGCTTGGTCAAAGCACACAAATGGTTAAAATAACGTTAATTTCATTAGACAATACAAAACAAGCAACAAACACACTAACAAACGATGATAAGAATGAAATCTGATTGACTTAGCTTTCAGGTAGTGGAGAGGTTTTAGGGGAGAAAGCAAGCGGATATTAATTTCCTTATTCTTCCAACCACTGGACAGAAAAAAACCTAGCTTAACCTAATACAGGTCAATGAATTAACTTTCTATCTCATTTTCATCGTTTTTCACCATTTAACTGTTGTTTAAGTGTCGTTTTGTAGCTTGACAAAGGGGATTACCCTCAAAATCTGCAGGTTGTGTTTTGTCCCAAATAAGTAGCGCTCTTTTGAACCTTTTGTGTGTTTGGATCTTTTCGGGTTGGGAAGCCTATGTTTTACCACTGTGAGCATGCAGACACTTGTGGGAAATGCCGTTGTTTACGAAATGCGCAATCCCACTTGCGTCTTTCACTGTCAATTTTCACATCAATTTCCCGCCTGGGCTTAGTGAGCTGTGTCGCAAAACACACTGACACCAGCAAAAACACCAAGGCTGCATTACAACGATGCTATGCGCTGCATAGTTATGTGAAGACTATCTTCAGTCATAATAAGCTCCTTACATAACAACATCCACCATCCAGAGTTAAAGGCCCCGAAGACGGCATGTGGCTGCCCGTGAGGCGTGGTAAAAAAAGAGGTCACACACCTGTGTGCGTGCGTGCGTGTGTGAGTGTGCGTGCGTGCGTGCGTGCGTGCGTGTGTGTGAGTGTGTGTGTGTGTGTGTGTGTGTGTGTGTGTGTGTGTGTGTGTGTGTGTGTGTTGCTAGTGTTATTGTGTGTGTGTGTGTGTGTGTGTGTGTGTTGCTAGTGTTATTGTAAAGCGCTCTGTGCTCCCACCGTATGCAGTAGACGGGCACTATAGAAAGCCCCATTATCAGCATTATTATTAACAGTTACTGAGAGACAAAAGAGGGGAGGATAGAGATAGAAAGAGTTTGGCGAACAGAGAGAGAGAGAGAGATTGGAACCCGCGACCTCTCGATCCCGAGTGCAGCGTCGTCACCACTGGACCACACCACATCCCCAAGAACTGAGATTCGGGGGTCGAGACAAGGGTGGGGGTGAGGGTTGGGGGGTAGGCGGGGAGAGGAAGAAGGAGGAGAGACCGAGGAAAAGGCGGAAACAATTCACATCCATTCAGCGGCACTGAAACAACAGGCACGCACTCGTGAGACAAAATCAATTTCTCTCCTCACACCACCACCGCAAGAAAAAGACTTCGAATGTATGTGTAGTGCGCTTGGAGACTATAATGGTCAAAATGACGCGGACTCTGGTGCTAGCGAGCGTGGCAGCATATTAAGCTCAACCCACTCACCACATACACAAACACACACACACACACACACACACACACACACACACACACACACACACACACAGCAAATTTCAAGACAGCTGAGCAGCTGAGCTGCACATATGAGGGCAGGACCGCTGTGCACATCGATCAGGTACGGTAAATGCTGGCTGTATTCGCAATCAATCAACTACTGGCCCGCCTAGTACGTTTTTAGTGTGTGTGTGTGTGTTGTGTGTGTGTGTGAGTGGTGTGTGTGTGTGTGTGTGTGTGTGTGTGTGGTGTGTGTGTGTGTGTGGTGTGTGGTGTGGGTGTAGTGTGTGTGTGCTTGCGTGCGTGCGTGCGTGCGTGCGTGCGTGTGTGTGCGTGTGTGCGTGTGGTGGTGGTGTGTGTGTGTGTGTGTGTGTGTGTGTGTGTGTGTGTGGCGCGTCAGCGCGTGCGAGTGCTCTGTGTGTGTGCTGTGTGTGTGTGTGTTGTTACGAACGCACGGGCGTGTGTGTGTGTTGTGTGTGTGTGTGTGTGTGTGTGTGTGTGTGTGTGTGTGTGTGTGTACTGTGTGTGTGTACTGTGCGTATGCGTGCGCGCGCCCGCATGTTTCTTAAAGGCACATGAAGGTTTCTGTCAAAAAAAATGTAATCCTTCCTCGCACAGCGCGAACTCGGTCCGCCATTACGCGTTGCCAGGCAACCAAGAGAGCATCGCCGCGTCTCAGGACAGTGCAGGCGGTTCCTTGGAAAACTCTGGAATCCTGTCTGAGGCTTATAATTAACGCCCTAGTCGCGCCGTTGCTACACGGCAGGAAGTGTCTGTCCATCTGCCTGCCTGCCTGCCTGCCTGCCTGTCTGTCTGTCTGCCTGTACGTGTCAAGTCAGTATACTTTATTCACACCTCACAGGGCAATTGAACTAACTATTAAAGGCTGATTAGCAAATTTATTTATAAAATGTGAAAAGAACGCCAAAACAATGTCCAAAGTATTATAATTTATAACTTTTTAAACAGACGTACTGGATCAAAATTCTGTACTACACATTATATCGGATGAAAATATATGTCCTTCTCCCCCACCGACACACACCCTTTCATACACACACCACTGCTATCCTCAACCAAAAACAATTAAGACACATTCACACATGGCTGGACCGACACACACCATTCAAACCTAATCAGATGCCCCCACTAAAACAATACAGAATGGTTAAAATACACCTACTGACACAGAGAGTTTCCAGCATGCCTTGTTGATTAGTCTAACAGCAGTGGAAACAAACAAACCTTTTTCTCTTGGTTTTTGTGTGCCAGTGATCTGAACCAGCGCCCATGGGGCAATCGTTCGAACTCCCCATACAGGGCATGCTCATGGTCCTTCAAAACAGATTCCACTTTGTTGGTCCCACAGCAAGGATCAAGTTCTAAGTTGAGCACATATTATTTTGGAGCTAAAATTTACGATTCTCTGCAGTGAGATTTTTTGCTTAACGTTAAGATGATAAAGCCCGCAAATAAAAAGCAAAGGTCTAAACGCTCTAAATAAAAGGGCTAGAAAAGAGCCTAAGAACAGTTGGACCAACATTAAGAGACCGGAGCTTCCGCAGCAGATGGAGTCGCTGGTGCCCTTGCTTTGTTGTACGTGCATGGCCTGTGTCTGCTTGCCTACGTCTCTTTCTCTACTTGCTCCTTTGCCTTATGCCAATCGGCATATCTGTATGTCTACATGTCTGCCTGCATACGTACGTCTGTATACCTCCTGGCCCGTCTCTCTGTCTATATGTCTGTCTGTATGTCTACCTGTCTGCCTATAATATAATACGTCTGTATGCATTCCTGCCTGTCTGTCTGTCTGTCTGCCTGCATACGTATGTATGCTTCCTTGTCTGTCTCTGTCTGTATGTCTGCTTATATACGTCTGTATGATTCCCTGTCTGTCTCTCTGTCTGTATGTCTGTCTGCTTACATACGTCTGTATGCTTCCTTGTCTGTCTCTGTCTGTATGTCTGTCTGCTTACATACGTCTGTATGCTTCCTTGTCTGTCTCTGTATGTCTGTCTGCTTACATACGTCTGTATGCTTCCTTGTCTGTCTCTGTCTGTATGTCTGTCTGCTTACATACGTCTGTATGCTTCCTTGTCTGTCTCTCAGTCTGTACGTATGTCTACCTGTTTGCTTGCCAACGTCCGCATGTGAACTTGCCAGTCTTCCTGTCTGTCTGTCTAGCTACCTGACTGAACACCTGTCTGCGTGTCTGTCTTACCGGGTGTATGTTTGTTTGCACACCATCACCCTATCCTCTCAGACACACTCCTTAATTTTCGGGTTTCTTTTGATCCCATGTGTAAGAAGTCCCCCTTGAAAAGGCTGGCTCCTTGGAAGAAGACGCGCATACCACAAAGTTCGCTCGGATGAGCTCTGAAACCGGAATACGAACAGGAGTATTCGACGAATTACGACGAGGAATTGAAAATAGGAGATAAAAGTCAACAGGTATAACTGGCAACGCTTTCCGAATCGCTGAGTTTCCTGTTAGCGTTTTCGGAATCATGTTGTTTTGCTTCTCTCTCGCCCCTGAGGATTATTATTATTGTATCATCAGACTCTGTTTGGCTTTGCTTCACAGTACTTCTTTGTGTCACGGGGAACGTGATTATTATCGCCTCTGACATGCATTATGAAGCACCGGAGTTTCTTCAGGTCCGCTTTCAGTAATTCCCACGTAAATCATCATCAAAACAACTCAAAATTTACATGGAATGTAGATTTCATTTGCCCAAGGCAACCAGAAATGAAATACAATCAAGAGTACAAAGAAAAGAACGTTGACAGCGAGGGGGGTATGCTAATTATTTTGCCTAATGGACGCGCGTGGTGTATAGGACTGTTATCGTCATTAATAATGATAATAATGGAAGGCTCAAAGCGCTGAACAATACAAACGTAACAGCTAGGACACCCAGATAGAGACTGTTGCCAATTTAACAAACAGCTAACGCATAGGACATCAACACGGGTTCAAACATAACTGACTAGGTGTAACTCACACACACACATCAATGTGAGTGCTGAAGGAGGCAGACCTGAGGAATGTAGTACTCTGAGAGACAGGGGAGGGGGGGGGGGCGCGATGGAATGCGATGGGAGGGAGGAGCCGGGGAGTGAGAGAAGTTGGGGGGGGGGAGAGAGAGAGAGAGAGAGAGAGAGAGAGAGAGAGAGAGAGAGAGAGAGAGAGAGAGAGAGAGAGAGAGATGGGAGTGTAGAAGGGGCAACCATAAAGAGAGAGGGTAAGGGAGTGAAGTCGGAAGGAGAGAGAAGGACTGTTTGGAGTGAGAAGAGGAGAGAGAGGTGGGGAGGGGATGACGATACTTTATTACGCAAGGATAAAATAAGAGAAAGAGAGGGGGGAGAAAAAGAGGCAGGAGAGAGAGAGGGGGGTGAGGTGAGAAACAGAGACAGAAAAACACAGAGAGAGAGAGAGGGGGGGGGGGGTATACTAAATTGCAGGAGAGACACAGAGACAGATATTAGGTGGTGTTAAAGTGCACGACAGACACTCAGAGACACAGAGAAATGTGGTGTTAAACTCTACGACAGACACAGAAAGACACAGAGAAAGGTGGTATTAAACTGTACGACAGACACCGAGACACAAAGAAAGGTGGTGTTAAACTGTACACCAGACACACAGAAAGGTGGTGTTAAACTGTACACCAGACACACAGAAAGTTGGTGTTAAACTGTACACCAGACACACAGAAAGGTGGTGTTAAACTGTACGGCAGGCACATACACAGCCAGAGAGAGAGAGAGAGAGAGAGAGAGAGAGAGAGAGAGAAAGCGGTGGTGTTAAACTGCACGACTAACGACCAGGAAGGACATAAACCATAGATCAATATAATCCATTACTTTCCCCGTCAATGTCCATTATGACATAGTGTCACGTGTCGACACCAAAACTCACCATAGACCTGATAAAGAGATTGAACACGCAGTTTCATCCCGAGATCTGAACGTCGAGTAGGAGACGCCGCCGGCCTCGTAAAGCGTGATGCCATGCACGGGGACCATTGGGCCTCGGGGGGCAAGCTGTATTGATGACGAGCAAACGAACATCTGACACTGCCATTTAGCTATTTATTTGTCTGCTGTGTTTGAGAGTCGTCAGCTTTTTCGTTAATGTGTACTGTTTTTACTCTGTCTCTCTCAACGTGGTACGCAGGCTGGTCCAGAGAGGCAATAGTGGGGCGGGGAAGAAGAAGGGAGTTGGATGGGTTGTTGTTGTTGTTGTTGATGATCGCTTTTATACAGCGCTATTCTCCGCTCTCGAGCAGACTCACTGCTCGAGGAGCCGAGTGGATGGTGGTGATGGTGGTGCTTAACATTGGTACTGAACATCCGGGCAGTCGTGGACAGCGTATCAGGACGAAAGACAGTTCATCCAAAGATTGTAATATTCGGTTCATCAGAGTACATTGCAAGTGAAGGTCTGCTGGTAGCTTTCCTTCGTTAGCATTGGCCTGCTATTCTCTTTCGTTAGCATTGGCCTGCTATTCTCTCGTCGTTATGTGCCGGTGATCACTGATTAGCTACTCAGGTAGCGAAACACGAGGCAACCGACATAATAATGATCCTCACCACGATCAGATTGTTGATATCCCCTCTAAATAATTAGCTATTCGCCTTCCAATGAGGCTGCTTAGAAAATGAAAGTGTAGGTACTGGGCATGGACTAAGACACAAAAGGAAAAGACAAGAATACGGGGTCATTGCAGGAAGGTGTTCAAGAAACACAGACCATAATTATGCCCCGCTCCCTTCCTCGGCCCCTTTCCCCATACCTACATTCCCACCACGATGCCTTTAGTCTGATTTGAGGCGCTAAGGCAGCGCTCAAGTCTCTCCTGTGTTAGCATCTGAATCTTAGACGACAGTCGTATCAGTGATTAATACTAAGATTTTATCTGAGTGTTCGTACGGAGTAAGCACAGGCTTCCCCACGATGAGGCTCCGGAGAAAGAAGCTGCAAACGACGAACAAACTCTGTCCGATCAGAATCACAATCCAGCTGTCAGCGTAAAGTGATTGCTAGGACGGAACGGTCTTTTTTATGGTTTCTAGACTTGCTGTGGTGGACAAAGGCTACTACAGATTTCTATGTTATTCATAGACAATGAGGATTCTGTATTCTATCAATACTACCGCCTATTACTTCTACTACTACTGTGTGTTGCTGCTCTGACTACTAAGTGCCGCTTCCGAGGATGAGCCCTGAGCACCCAAGCGCAGATAACTCTCAAAGCCTGCTCTCAAAGACCGCTGTGGAGTTTAATGTGCAAATTACTACCCCATTAACCGTACTTAAGGTTCTTTTGATTAATGGTCTATCTTCTTTCCCGCTTAATTTTTCTCACAATCTTGCATTTCCGACTTTTGTATAAGCATGTATTCTGTACCTGACGAAGACAACTCTGCCGAAACCGTTGTATATCTTGTTCAAGGTCCTGTCTGCTGTTGGCGAGTACATTTTCCCTAGTTCTGGCAAGTAAATTTTCCCCAGTTCTGGCGAGCACATTTTCTCAGTTCTGGCGAGTACATTTTCTTAGTTCTGGCAGTATATTTTCCCCAGTTCTGGCGAGCACATTTTCCCAGTTCTGGCGAGTACATTTTCTCAGTTCTAGCGAGTAAATTTGTTCAGTTTTCCGTATAGAAGTAAGCTTAACTTTTTGTTTTTTTTTACTGTGTAGATCCTAGTTTGCAACTTTAAAGCACAGGTGAATGAACATCCAGGAGGCAAAGCGATGCGGAATACCTTGAGGGAAAAAAGCCTCGAAAACTGCCCGAGAGAAAAAAAAAGGGTCAACTTATTACAGGTGTCCATTTTCCGCCCCTCTAGCAGGGATCGACCTTACCGCACCGTCCAGTACTGACGCCGAGTTCGCTTGGGCAGAACGCACCCGGTCCAATCAATGGGGAGACTGGCTTAAACCGCGAAGGCCGTGTACGACGATGGATTTGAATGGACGTAGTTACCGTCCATCAGAACGAAGCATGAATGCGCCTTTTGACAGTCGCTGCTTTGAGCTATGGATTGAGCAGATTAATTATCGACTGGACAGACCTGAAGTACCTAGCCAACTCATGTTCGCCGGATCACTGGTATTCAGTGCAAGGGGAGGGAGGGGGTGGAGTGGGCGGGGAGCATACTGATGTACAGTACCTTTAAAGTGACAAGAAGGTCTGCAACACAGACCAGGGTTTCTGCGTGGTTACGAACACTCTTAACTAATATCACCTCGATGAGAACAGATATAAAAGAAAACACCGAACAACTTAATTGGCCCCTGCTCTCTTTGTGATACCCTTGCTCCACTATCCGATGCTCAAATGGAAAGCAACATCGATAAAAATCGAACTTCCAATAATGATGTTGTACGCAGCTTCCCCGCTTACTTTCATAGTGACCCAGACGTGTGTAGATCTGAATTCGATCCATGGCAGTTTTGTGACAGATGATTCATATAAAACAACGATAATAAGAGCAGTCATTTTTATTTCACTGTATCTCACCGATAAGAGTGACAGCACGGCCCTTTACAGGATGAACAAAACTGTTTACATAAAACCTAAGAAATAATATTATTCCTCGTACAACACACACACACACACACACACACACACACACACACACACACACACACACACACCGAGTGGAAAGAAGGAATGTAACGAGGATGAACGAGAAAGAGGAGTGTGTGTGTGTGTGTGTGTGTGTGTG
>JABMCL010002381.1:542500-545000 GCA_018857735.1 Alviniconcha marisindica
AAGTCTGAGCTGCACAGAACAAACTCCATCGACCAGCCGAGTTTTTGAGCGGCAAACACCACGCTCGCATGCACGTCCAGGCTCTGAAGCACAACGCGTAAAAACGGACCGAACAAAGCACAAAGCGGGCAATAATGGAGATCAAACAAACGGCAGGCAGCGTGTGGCGTTGTGTCTCTCTTAGGTAACAGCCCTGAGAGAGCTTACGAGTCCGGTACAAAGCGATACCGTTGAGGGACACGAAAACACTAGCCAGTCATGCGTGCGTTCAGTTCGTCCGTGAGCAGAATGTCACACAGTATAGTTTATAGCTACAGTTTCATACTGCGCAGTCCTGTTTGCAGTTCATAGTTCAGAAGCTGTGTGAGAGTCGAGGTGGCCGTCCTGGGCTGTCCGTCCTAACGAGCCTTCTGGTTTCCGTGGACGTAAAGCTATACTGAACCATGCTTCGGCATTGGTCTCAGCTTGTCCCTAATATGTCAACTGACATCTGAGGACATTAAGCAACACTACCTACCTACCTACCTGTTTGCAGGCGCAGTACCAGAGTAACGAATGGTCAGTCGCCGCTCCACCTCAGCAGCCGATTCACTAAAGAGGACCGAACCGAAGAATCATCAGAGCTCAGGAGCTGTGTGGAAGTGGAATGACAATTTTTTATTTTTTTTACCAATAGTATGCGCCTTGCTGCCCCCCGGACATGGTTACACGTACTGAAGCCGCTGAAGCGACTCCCCATTGATCTTTAGTTTTAAGAGTTTGTTACATTTTGTCCCTAATATATCAGCCCGACATCCGAGGACATTAAGCCACACATCGTCATCATCTGTGGAAGTGGAAGTGGACGTCCTGGGCTCCCCGTCCCAAATAGTCCGTATGGTCTCTGTGGACGTAAAGCAGCATTTGAAGAAGAAGAGGCGTGGACCCTATCGAGAGGAACAGGAGTTGAAGAAGAAGAAAGAAAAGAAAAAAAGCCAAAGAAAAGAAGAGAGAGAGAGAGAGAGAGAGAGAGAGAGAGAGAGAGAGAGAGAGAGAGAGAGAGAGAGAGAGAGAGAGAGAGAGAGAGAGAGAGACAGAGACAGAGACAGACAGAGACAGAGACAGAGAGACAGAGAGTGACAGAGAGAGAGACAGAGAGACAGAGAGAGAAAGACAGACAGAGAGAGAAAGACAGACAGACAGACAGAGGCCATGGTGCTGTATATTCAGTGAAGATAGTTCTGACCATACGTTTTTCTCCAAACAGTCCAGAGGTGAACCTGATCGGGTGACAGCAGGACGTTGAAATTCAAGTACTGAGTAACTAAGTCGGTTTTTTCTCAATTTTATTTTCGCGTCCTTATGTCCTGTGGAAGTGGAAGTGGACGTCCTGGGCTCCCCGTCCCAAATAGTCCGTATGGCCTCTGTGGACGTAAAGCAGCATTTGAAGAAGAAGAGGCGTGGACCCTATCGAGAGGAACAGTTCACTGAGAGAGAAAACAACACCGCACTGGAACACTGAGATGCAGCGGGGTGGAGGAAGGTGAGAAAGAGAATTTCTGTCATTCTGGTGATGCACATCCCACCACACATGCACGCACACATGACTCCACACGGCATTTTACTGGTTAGAAGGGAGTGTTTCTTGCACAACCTTCGCCGAGCGTTTTTTTTTCTTTTTCTTTTTTCAATAAGCGATCGGGCACCACTGAATATGCCAAGACTCAGCAGGCTGTATGCTAGTTATAAAATGGTATTGCTATAGTCTGCTTGCCATGCTTTGCTTCAGTAGTCTGTTGGAAGCTGAAGCTAAGATCGCGCGCGCGCACACACACACACACACACACACACACACACAACACACACACACACACACACACACTCATCTCTCTCTCTCTCCTCTCTCTCTCTCTCTCTCTCTCTCTCTCTCTCTATTAGAGCCACACGCATAAGTGGCATTACACAATCCAGCACACAAACAGTAAGCGGACTTCATTCCCATGCATCCCCCACAGAACAGAAGGAGACAATACACGAGACGATCTCACGCTGTTATATAATTATGCGAGAACACCAGCACGTCTGGTACAGCGCCGCGCGGGCCACAGGAAAGGGGGACAGCACGCGCCTAGCCAAGCTCCAACACCGCGCGGGCCACAGGAAAGGGGGACACTATTTACACACACATTATTAAAGCTCCAGCGCCGCTCGGGCCACAGGAAAGGGGGACAGTACACGCCGAGAAAAGCTTCAGAGCCGCGCGGGCCAAAGGAAAGGGGGACGGTACGCACCGAGCAAAGCTCCAGCGTTCCACAGGAAAGGCGGACAACACACACACACACACACACACACACACACACACACACACACACGTCTAGCAAAGCTTCAGTGCTGCGCTTGGGCACAGGAAAAGTAGACAGTACGCGCCTAAAGCCCCAGCGCTACGCGGACCACAGGAAAGGGGGACACTACTCCTAGTAAAGCGCCAGCGCTGTGCGGGCCACAGGAAAGGCAGACAGAG
>JABMCL010002381.1:550000-587500 GCA_018857735.1 Alviniconcha marisindica
TCTCTCTCTCTCTCTCTCTCTCTCTCTCTCACACACACACACACACACACACACACACACATACACACACAGCCCGCACACTTGATTATGGAATAGTACACACATACACACACTTGAGTGGAGACAGCTAGTGCAGTCCCATATTCCCCCCCCCCCCACACACACACACCAACAAAGAGAAAACCCACGTATTTCCGCTCACGAGGCTCAGCCGATACGTCAGCGGACGCATTTGCCACGACTAGGCAGAGGGCTTGGCTATTAGCAATGTTGTGGTAATTTCTCTCACTTTATGATCACGTCAACAGGCAAGCGAAAATAATGTGCACAAACAAGCTCGGCTAACATGCCAGAGAAAATGAAGACAGGACGCGTGCCTTTGGTTTGGGTTTTGGCGGGTCTTGTTGTCCATTCAGTTGCTGCCCGTGACTACTTCCTATCGTTAGTCCAATCACGTGCTCTAGACCGACCAAAGACGCTGTATTTCAAAATACGTGTTGCAGTTTCAGAATACAAAATACTTTATTCATCCCATTACGGGAAATTACAATGTTATCTCGCACATTAAAAAATAATAATAATCCCAAAACACACACACACAAACACACGCACGCACGCACGCAAAAACACACGCACACACACACACACACACACAAACACACATGCGCGCGCGCACGCGCGCATACACGCGCGCGCACACACACAACAACTAACAATAACAAACAAACGTTTAGTTCAAAAAGCATATTGGGCACCTATAGTAAGTCAAAAATGAACCCCCCCCCCCCCCCTTCCTTTCTGACGCTTGTATCAGTTACGAACACACACCTGTGCATGTTTTTGCGGTGTTTCTGTAGGAACACTGTATATGCTTAAAATAACCACCACAGTCTAACCGTAACCGGTTACCCGCAATATTTGTGATTTTACCCGTTTACCGTCCTACAGTGAGACTCGTGCGAGCGTTTGCCTGGAAGAATGCTAAGCAGGCCGCTGGAATTCAGTACTACTTTGATCAACATTTCATCACAAGCTGCGCCCCCAAGAGCACGCATCCACCTTGCTGCATCACAAAATGTCATACCTCCAGGAGCAAGTCGATCAACACTGAATCACTCGCCCAAGAACTTCATGTGGAATCTTCATCAACATTCTATCACCAAAACATCATGAAACTATTTGTTGAACAGAGTGTACGAATTCACTGGCATCGGACCTCAACACTCTATCATATACTTGCAGCATACAGTATGGTTTGGTCACGGTTATCAACAATGTTGATTTGGGATATCATATTATCGTGTGGTGACACAACTAGTAGTGATATACAGCATGGTCATGGTTATCAACAATGTTGGTTGGAATATCATGTTATCGTGTGGTGACACAACTAGTAATGATATACGGCATGGTCATGGTTATCGACAATGTTGATTGGGATATCATGCTATCGTGTGGTGACACAACTAGTAGTGATATATGGCATGGTCATGGTTATCAACAATGCTGATTGGAATATCATGTTATCGTAGTGATCTAGTAGTGATCTCGACCGGTGGTGATGAAGATGATGACGACGAAGACTTGTAGAATGTGTCCATGCTGTAATAGCGATGCTCATTGCACCCCATTATTTGACTGATAGCTAGCCCATTTTCTGGTAGCTATGTCATCTCCCCCCCCCCCCCCCCCCCCCAGCTTGTGTAATATAGCCGTCAATTTGTTAAATAAAAGGTCGTTGTTGTTTTTAACGTGCCGTCAACCGTATTGGGTCACGCTAGGACGAACCACCCATTCAAAATTCTGTTACACTAGTTCAAAACACTAGTCACTAAATCACAAGTAGAAAGCTGAATCACAGTTCTGGACAGAACAGTCAACAGCAACCACAATCGAGTAAAAAAAAAAGAGGTCATTATAGCGGAAGCACATCGCAATATAAATGCAAGTTGTTCTGAATTAAGAGTTTTAACCCCTTCACTGCCATGATGTCATTTGAAAACGTCCAATAAAAGTGCGAAATTTGAAACGCTTAAGCCTTTTTCGCACTGGCATGTGAAAGGATTTTTTATCAAAACGTACAGCATTGAAAGTAGACGTGTTATAGGACTGGAAAATATACTGTTTGCAGGCGCGTCCGTGCATCTTTCAGCCCGGAAATTTTACAGGCTGGGGCAGGGAAGTGGTTAATGTGCTTCTCTGGGGGTTCCGCTGTAAGCATGAACTGTTGCCTCTCCATCCGTTTGTGTTTTGTGTGTATAATTATGTACCAATACAAAAGCTCGTCGGGTCCGACAGGAAGACGAGTAATCTCTTGACATCGTCGACAGGAAATGAAGGCCTGGGATACTGTCCCGGGGCTGGCGGCTCCTCGGTTTCTGGACACACGAACCACACTCCTAGATCTTTCAAAGCCATCGTTGAAGGTTGGGTGGAACCCAACCAGTAAATCCCACCCATCCGATGTGAATTCACCACGAATCCTCGGTTTCTGGACACCTGAACCCCCCCCCCCTGCCCCCAACCCCCGCTTCCAGAACTTTCTTCGAAGCCATCGTTGAAGGTGGGGTGGAACCCAACCAGTAAATCCCACCCACCCGATGTGAATTCACCATGAATCCTCGGTTTCTGGACACCCGAACCACACCCCCGGAACTTTAAAAGCCACCGCTGAAGGTTGGGTGGAACCAAACCAGTAAATCCCACCCATCCAATGCAATATTACCACTACCACTACCCAGCTTGGCCCCTGGCTATCCCACAAACGTGAACACTGGTATTTTCCTCTAAACACAAAGGTCTCCACTCTACTGAGGAGAAAAGCAGACGGAGGAGGAAGAGAAGAGAAAGAACAACACGAAGAAGAACAAGGAGGAGGAGGGAGAGAAGAAGAAGAAAGAGGAGGAGGGAGAGAAGAGGAAGAAGAAGAAGAAGGAGGAGGGAGAGAAGGAGAGGAACAAGGAGGAGGAGGGAGAGAAGAGAAGAACAAGGAGGAGGAGGGAGAGAAGGAGAAGAACAAGGAGGAGGAGGGAGAGAAGGAGAAGAACAAGGAGGAGGAGGGAGAGAAGGAGAAGAACAGGAGGAGGAGGAGAAAGAAGAACAAGGAGAGAGAGAGGAGAAGAACAAGGAGGAGGAGGGAGAGAAGAGAAGAAAAGGAGGAGGAGGGAGAGAAGAGAAGAACAAGGAGGAGGAGGGGAGAAGAAAAGGAGAGGAGGAGAAGAACAAGGAGGAGGGGAGAGAAGGAGAAGAACAAGGAGGAGGGGGAGAGAAGAGAAGAACAAGG
Organism: Alviniconcha marisindica; assembly: GCA_018857735.1. Taxonomy (NCBI): domain Eukaryota; kingdom Metazoa; phylum Mollusca; class Gastropoda; family Provannidae; genus Alviniconcha; species Alviniconcha marisindica. The sequence goes on from JABMCL010002381.1 coordinate 553,284, forward strand.
AGGAGGAGGGAGAGAAGAAGAAGAACAAGGAGGAGGAGGAGAGAAGAACAGAGGAGGAGGGAGGAGGAAGAGGAGAGAGAGGAGAAAGGAGGAGGAGGGAGAAGAAGAAGAACAAGGAGGAGGAGGGAGAGAAGAGAAGAACAAGGAGGAGGAGGGAGAGAAGGAGAAGAACAAGGAAGAGGAGGGAGAGAAGGAGAAGAACAAGGAGGAGGGGGAGAGAAGAAGAAGAACAAGGAGGAGGAGGGAGAGAAGAGAAGAAACAAGGAGGAGGAGGGAGAGAAGGAGAAGAACAAGGAGGAGGAGGGAGAGAAGGAGAAGAACAAGGAGGAGGAGGGAGAGAAGAGGAAGAACACGAAGGAGGAGGGAGAGAAGGGGAAGAACAAGGAAGAGGAGGAGGCGAAGAAAAAGAAGAAGAAGGAGACGAAGAAGAAGGAGGGAGGATGGAAAGTACAAAAAGAAAAAGGTGGAGGAAGAGGAGGAGGGGAAGAAAAAGAAGAAGAAAAAAACACGAAAACCCCCACGAAGAATTAGAAGGGGGAGGAAGGAGGAGGAAGGAGGGAGAGAAGAAGAACAACAAGGAGGAGGAGGAAGAGACAAAGAAGGAGGAGGAGGTGCAGAGGAGAAGATGAAGAACAAGGAGCAAGAGGAGACAAAGAAGACGAAGAAGAAGAAGTCCATCACCATAGACTCCTGGCAGTCCCAGAGCGGAGACGGGAGGACGAGGACGACGAGTGAGTGAGGTGGAGGGTGGGGGGCAGGGGAGGAGGGCAAGGGGCAGGCAGGATTAATTTGTAGCAGCTAAGAAGTCCAGTTGTCTGTTCCGGTGGCGCTTAGCGTCATCACGAAAGACATGATTCGATCGGAGAGCACTTGGAACACCCGCCGGCCACCATAGTTGCCGGTGACAGATTGGATCAGCACGCCGAAGACGTGATAGATCTGAAGAGGACATCACGCTACTAATGACTAATGGTCACAGCACGATTATTTGACGCTTTATTGCTGTGTGTCAGCAAAGAGGACGTCCTGTCGCGGCCCTTCGGCGCCTGGTATGACCATCGCCGGTGACTGGGCGTTAAATATCAAGATTCCATTGATTTATTGGTGCGTGTGAAGAGAACACCACGCCGCCGCTGAGGACTATTAGCACCACCCTGGCCATTCCACGCTCTGCTTTATTGGTGGTGTCAGTGAGTGAAGAGGACGGGACCATGTTACTGAAGACCAACCAGTAACTGCACTCGCCTTCTGGCGGTTATGTGCTACGCTTTGCGCCCGCCCCCGAGTACTCCCTGAAGTCAAATTACTCGCAGACTCGACGAGAAAACCTTCAGATGAGACTATATGAACCGAGGTCCCCAGGGTGCATGTGTGCGTGTGTATGCGCGCGCGCACGCACGCAAGCACATGTGTGTGTGTATGTGTGTGCGTGCGTGCGTGCGTGTCGTGCGTGCGAGTGAGTGTGTGTGTGTGTGTGTGTGTGTGTGTGTGTGTGTGTGTGTGTGTGTGTGTGTGTGTGTGTGTGTGTGTGTGTGTGTGTGTGTGCGTGCGTGCGTGTGTGCGAGTGTGTGTGTGCGTGTGCGAGAGAGAGAGTGTGTGTGTGTGTGTGTGTGTGTGTGTGTGTGTGTGTGTGTGTGTGTGTGTGTGTGTGTGCCAATGCGAATGTAAAGAGATGACAGACGCAAGATCCTGATGTAGGCCTACTCCATGTCAGAGTTCGGTGGATTATGGAAAGACGCTGTAGGATGCTGAAGTTGGACACAAAGAAGAATAATTCACAAAAAGCGAGGCACACATTCTTGTTTATTTTCATTCTGCAGTGCACTTCTGGATATGGGAATTTAAAAACTAATCTATTGAAGTTTCTCAACACTGGAGTGTTAATGTGAATGCTCCGCAACCGATTCCGTGTTCACAAGGACCGTTGTTGTTCCTACTGTTTTTGCCGTTACATCAGTACTCACGGCTGTTCACAACTGATATGAAGTAGACCTACATCACTGTGAAAAAGCCAAAAGCCCCCGTGAGACACACGCCGCTGAGCTGAAAGACTCCATATAAAATTAATAACAATAATAATAATTTTAACAACAATAATAATGATGATGTATTCTTGTATTGTGCTGTTTCGACAACATGGAGCATACAGCTAAAAGCAAATAAATAAATAGCAAAACTCAAAACTCTCTCTCTCTCTCTGTCTCTCTCTCTCTCTCTCTCTCTCACACACACACACACACACGCACGCACGCACGCACGCACGCACGCACGCACGCACGCACACACACACACACACACACACACACACACACACACACACACACACACATACACACTGTCGGTAGCAGAGTCGTGTAAGCTCTTCTCCACAGACACCCAAGACGGAACGGACAGGAAAACAAATTTCTTGACTCCTTGACTCGGCAAACCTGTTATTGTAGTTTTGGAGTGATTTTGCGTCTGACGGAGAGTATGACGTGCATGACTACAACAAGAACTTGAAGAAGTGAGATTTTATAGGTGATTTGAAAGCTGGGAGATTATTTTTCTTTTAGAGCAGTATTTGCTGAGAGATTAATACAAGCAGATAATTACTGGCCTGAAATATGATGGAGGAGGATGCTATACTGTTTACCTTGATACACAGGTAATGCTGCAAGACACAATTAGGTAATTGTTTTCAGTTCCAATTCCCAGATATGGTTTTGATTGATTTTGTTTTTGTCCGCGCGTGCCTCTCGTCATAATGTATAATCCTCGTCACCTTCTCCTTCTACACAGTGTAAAATACTCAAGTGAAGACAAACGCCTCGCAAAAAAAAAGAGAGAGAGAGAGAGAGAGAGAGAGAGAGAGAGAGAGAGAGAGAGAGAGAGAAGAGCAAAGGGACAGACAGAACAGATTATACATCTCTGTCATCTCTCAATCCTTCCTCCTGACCCCGCCCACCCCTACCCCCCCCCCCCCCAATAAAAAAAGGAACACTGTATATAGTACAGACCTGAACATTTCCCTACCACGTGACCGTGAATGAGTGAGCTTCATCACAAAGTAGTAGCACCAAGGTCCAGTCCATTGGCCACCAACATTCACCCATTGAAGCCATGAATAAAGAAAAAAAGAAAAAAACTTTTTATTCAAAGATGAGAATATATAATATATTGGTTCGTCTCGCAAACTGCGATGAATTTAGTTTGTTTGCCCTTTGGGGATATTTCTTGTGTGCATTTTTTCAATGCTTGCAAATTCTTCTTATACATTCTGTGACCCATGCATATTTGTATGCTTGTTTTAAATTTCCGTTATGCTTGTAATAGATTTTGTTACCAGTGAAAAGCTTTGCGTTTTTGTATGTATATACATTTTTAACTTTTCAATGTTTTCTACATTTTCTTACCATACTGTCCGATCGAAAATGGAAAACTGTCAATGTTTCTGATGCAAAATACAGTCCACTCACTCACACTCAGACACACACACACACACGCGCGCGCGCGCGCGCACACACACACACACACACGTACTTGTACACACACACACACACACACACACACACACACACACACACACACACACACGCACGCACGCACGCACGCACTAACACACACTAACACTGACACCAACTCACAAACAAACATAGACACAAAACACGTGTATAAAAGTGGGCGTTTCAGTCCGAAAGTTGAAACAAACTATCACGAAATGATGAGATTTATGCCGTATCCGAAAGACCCCCAACAAACAGAACCATTAAAGAATCTACACAGCTTCTCAGATTATATCCCTTGACGCAGATCTGACCGGGTGGGAGGTGGAGAAGGAAGAGAAGGAAGAGGAGGGAGAAGGTAGGGGAAGGGGGTTCTGGAGGGTATGGCAGTCGGACGATGATAGACCCCTAGACAGACTTAGTTGGAAGTTGAAAGTGGCATTGGTACAGTTTTCGCTGTTTGCACACGTGTTGTCACTCCACCTACCGCGAAGAAGACAAAACAAGAGGAAAGGACAGAGCGACTGCCTAGTTGTTGCCGTATCCTTTCAGCAATCCGGGGCAGACGTCATAGAGGAACTCCTGGACGGCCACAAGCTGTAACCCCCCTTGGTGAGGCTTCTGGAGATCGTTACGGGATAGAACAACATGGCACTTGTACGGTTGCCGTTAATTGTTTTCGGTACGGCACGTATCTGCGGTTGAATCGGGGCTGAGGAGGTTTGGTTGCTCTATGGAGAAGGGGGGGGGGGGGGGGGGGGTTGACGTGGTGGTGGAGGTGTTGCTGTGGGACTATCCCTTCGAAAGATGAAGACAAGGTTTGAGCGCCGAAGTCCTCTTCTGTGACGTTCAGGTCAAACCGAGGGTATGGAAAACTTAAAAGTGTTCGATCTGCGCATTTTTTGTTTTGTACCAAATGTTGGGATTTTGGACTTTTAGTTTGAGGCTGTGAATCACTGAGAAATATGCCGCGCATTCTTCGCTTTTGTATACACGCGCGTGCATGTGCGTGTGTATGTGTGCGCGTGTGAGTGTGCGAGTGTGCGTACGTGCGTGCGTTCGTGTATTGTGTGTGTATAACGGATAGTTTTTTTTGTTTTTTTTTAAATTTTTACTCCTTCTTTCTTCAGTTTGGAGACTCGCAATGCGGAAGAAAGAACTCTGGCAGACAAGACTCCGTAGAACAGAGTGTGGACACAACGAAAGTGAGAAGTAATGATCATGCGAAGGCCGCACAGTCATGGAGTTTAAAGAAACACGTCCCCTTCCTTGGAAAATGTTGTTGATCATTTTTCTATAGCTCTATTCTCCGCTCTCGAGCAGACTCACTGCGCTCTTGTCGCATGTGATTCTAAATGTGTGACTAACATTTTATAGCGCCTTTTTTGAATATCCACCGAAGTGGTGTACGTACAGCGTTGTTTTGTTGTTACATGGCTGGTGCCACGAGAAACTGCTGCCGACGGCGTGTTCTGTGTACACCATACAACCATGCACCATGCCACGTCACTTCATGCAAAGCTACATACGTAGGGTGCATGCGTGTTTAACTCTAACCTGCCACCTGCACTTTTGGCAGAATGACCGGGATCTTTTATGTGCTACTGCGGTAACGCAGGGGTGAAACGAATATCGAAATAAGAGTCAGCATAGAAAGTTGACCGTGGAGAATAAAATTATCCCGCCGCTCCTGTCGGGACTCGAACCCGCGACCCTCCGATCACGCGTCCGGCGCTCCAACCACTGAGCTATCCTGCTCCCCAAAATACGGCAAATGTAAATCCTTCTGACATCCAGAAAAAAGCGCAGCCATAGATTCACGTGAGGGGCTCAACTTGTGTTGATTAAACACGCAGGAACTCGCGCTTTATGCGCATTCTACCTCTCTGTTACGAGGAAATCCCTCTGCATGCGACTCGTCGGGATTACGGTACGGAGTAAAGGACGAATCTAACTTGTTTTATGACTGCAAACAGAGATGAAACAATCGGAGGCAAAGCTGACTCCCAGCGTTCTCAGAAGAAGAAAAACAACATGTAAAAGGTTAATAAAAAAAATCCAAAAAAAAAACTTCTTTTTTCTTAAATGGGAGAATGCCAAACAATTTGCAGTGTTTTCTCGTTTGGTTTTGCTTTGTTTGTTTGTGGCTTTCTTCTTCTTCCTCCTTCTTCTTCGTCTTCCATAAAGCGGCCAACATCATTTTGTTGATGATTCTGTCGCTACTGAGGAGGTTGCGAAGATCTGGGTCATTGCTGTAGTACTTAGTGAGCGTAGGCAAAGGAATGAATTTGAACATTTTGAAATGTTTTATACGTTCTTTGAACAGACTCCTTCGACTAGGCAACGGTCGCAACGTTACCCGTCGTGCTCCGTTGGCTGGTCGCCATGCTGGTACGAGAAACAGGCTATGGTTTTTACTTTCTGTTTCTTTCTTTTTTCCAGTTACCACTGTGTCGTAACTGATTCTCCCTTGCTTATAGTCGAAGGAATCTGCTCCGAAATGTTTGCACTGTTTTTGTTTTGTTTACGGGTCGTTAAAGGAAACGAAAATGTCTCTTCAAACTTTTGTCTTTTAATCTGATTTACAAGTTGTTTTTGTATACGTATATAGCTGATCTGTCTGATTATTTCGTCCTGAGGTGACCCTATGCCGCGACTGGGGCACTGTTGAAATCCAAGAAATGTGTGATTATAATTATGTCTGAGAGAGAGAGAGAGAGAGAGAGAGAGAGAGAGAGAGAGAGAGAGAGAGAGAGAGAGAGAGAGAGAGTGTGTGTGTGTGTGTGTTGTGTGTGTGTGTGTGTGTGTGTGTGTGTGTGTGTGTGTGTGTGTGTGTGTGTGTGCTGGCTGTAAAGACTACTGAATGCTTGAGAGGGTGTCTTGTTATTTACGGAACTGCGCAATACAAGTAATCTTTCTTCTTCTTCTTCTTCCTCTTCTTCCGATATTCTTGCAGTACACACCATTTCTGCCTTAGACCCTGCGTTATGACGTCAGCATAATCAATGACTCGCTTTTGCAATGACCATCAACATAATCAGTAGGGTGGTTATATACCCTTTGTCCTGTCACGCCGGTGCCGAGTGATGACCACGGAGAGTAGGTTCACTGTCCTCCGGCTGTCCTCTTTGTGTCGGGAAAAGGCCGGGGGGTCGGGTATGGCGGAGGGGTGGGGTAGGGGGATGGTGGAGGGGGGGGGGGGGGGGGGGGGGGGGGGGGGGGGGGGGGCGCTGCGAGTTTGGTCGCCAACGCGACGCGCGAGAAGCGGATTTGTCTCCGGCTGATCTTTCCAACATCTCGCCGTAACCTGAGGGCAAGGCGATGATCTTTGGGGCAAAGTCCGCACTCTCCACCGCTCTTTCTCTTTCTCTCGCTCTCTTTGAACGGATGGTTTGCATTGAGATAGGTCCAAACAGACCCAGTGATACTATTCTAGATGGTGTTAGCTTCTGCTGTCTCTGTCTTCATGTCTCTCTCTCTGTGTCTCTGTCTCTCTCTGTCTGCCTCTCTATCTATCTGTGTGTGTGTGTGTGTGTGTGTGTGTGTGTGTGTGTGTGTGTGTGTGTGTGTGTGTGTGTGTCTGTTCGTGTCTGTCTGTCTGTCTGTCTGTCTGTCTGTCTGTCTGTCTGTCTGTCTGTCTCTCTCTCTCTCTCTCTCTCTCTCTCTCTCTCTCTCTCTCTCTCTCTCTCTCTCGTATCCTCTATGGCTGGTTTAGCAGAGAGGCCCAAACCGGTTCATGTTCATCTTCAAATTGCCTCCGCATCTGTCTGTCTGTCTGTCTCCTTCTCCCTCTTTACTGCTGTTATGCACAAATCCAGACTGACCTAACGCTTCTTGTGTGCTCTCTCTCTCTCTCTCTCTCTCTCTCTCTCTCTCTCTCTTTCTCTCTCTCTCTCTCTCTCTCAGTGTTTGTGTGTGTATCTCTATGCAATATTGTCATTTGAATACTTTGTTGTTCATCGTGTATCTGAACCATATTTTTCATCATCATGATTATTTTTGTTCCTGTCGTCGGGTTTTGGCTCTGATTTTAAAATTATCATCTCTCTCTTCTTCTTCTTTTTTCTCCCTTCTCTTCCTTCCCACCCCCCTCCGACATTATCATCTTTTTCATCATTACTCCAGTAGTCAATGTTGTTACTATTGTTTTATGTGTAGCCTATTGGCATGTAGATTAGCAGGGACAGATTGTACGAATAGGCAACTGCCTAAAATCTTAATCCTTGTGTAATAAAGTTCTGAGTCTGAGTTCTCTCTCTCCCCCCCCCCCCCCCTTCTCTCTCTCGAGATTTCCATATCCATCTTTCGTGGCCAGACAGAAATAAGTGCAAAGTCTTCTAAGACCCAGAAGAAGTTTATGCGAGTAGTGACATAGTTGTCTGTGCACTTGTCAAAGTACACACACACACACACACACACACACACACACACACACACACAGAGAACTGAGAAAACCCATCGTTGCACCCACGTCTGCTGGCAGGAAAGTGAAGCCTCCACCAATAACTTCAAAGGCCGTCGGGGGAAACCCCCGTACCACAGACACATTTTTCTCTCAACATATATTTATCCAGGGCCAAAACAGGCACTTTATATGCAGGCAGAAAACCATTGAAGGGTGCTGTAGGAAAACCTCTCTGGGAAGCCCCAGCCAACCCCGCCCTCACAATCCTGTCACCTCGATCAATGACAAAGTGTGGCACTGGGACCACGTGAACGACAACCATAGGACTCATTCTCCACGGAAATTTGGTAAATTCTGTGCACCGGAGACGCGTGTTTTCGCCGGGAGACTGGAAACTGTCTGCATGGTTGCACGAGCGAATGTGAAGTTACAACGTGGAACTATTTGATGGCATTGACTGACGTACTGATTTATGCATGAGGAATAAGTGATTGGTAATAAATGAGTTTTAACGTTCTGGCAACCGCACTGGATCACCACCTCAGAACAAACACACATGTCATACGTCAATACACGTTTGTAATTCGTCTCGTATCTAGAACTAAACCCAAACTGGACCCTACAGACTAAGTCCAAACACAAATACAACATGAGAAGTCCCACAACAGGCCAAAAAAGGTTACGACTCCAGAGTCGAACAACAGGAACCAGATAAAACCAGAGCCGGAGCCAACTGATGCATTAGCCACCATTCCGCAACACGTGGCGGTGAGAAGGCAACACGATGAATAGTCGTACACGAGTACAGCCCTTCTTAATATGGGGCGGTTCAGGCGGGGGTTGTTAACTCCCTTACACGGCATCGTTTAAATCCCTCACAGTGCCATCTTTAAAAGCATTTTTGAAGGCCCGTAGGCAGAGTGTGTCTGGCAACAAGCAAGAACTTGTTGCTCGTGCTATAGGATACCATAAAACACATTTTCCCCACGAAATTAACGATCGTCTGGTCAGCCAAAATATGATGCAAAGACACTTTTCCGGACCCTCCATCACCTTTCCCTGTAATTCGTGCAAACACAACAGTAGTGGCATTTGTACTGCTTCGCAATTCTAGGTTCAGCTTCCATTGTTACACACAGCGTGAAGCAACGCCTACTCAGAAATCGGCCCGGAAGTGGCAGCTGCGACCTTTGGCGACTTCTTGCGCGAAAGATTACAAGTGCAAACATGCAGCTTCGGTCAACTTCGCGAAGAATATCTTCGGTCACTCCGGTTCTTAATATAAAAACAGTGGGCTGTCCGTGCCCCAATCTTCGCCGGGCGATTTGCCACGAAGCACATTCCTTGTTTTGTTTCTGTTCTTGCAACTGTGATCAGATGGGTTCCACAGCATCCGCTGATGCTCCAACCTGGCAATGATGATGATGATGAAGTGATGCTTAATGTCCTCAGATGTCAGTTGACATATTAGGGACAAGTTGTGACCAGTGCCGAAGCACGGTTCAATAATTTTTTATGTCCACGGAAACCAGAAGGCTCGTTAGGACGGACAGCCCAGGACGGCCACCTCGACTCTCACACAGCTCCTGAACTGTGACCAACCTGGCAATAAAAACGTCAGTCTTTTTACATCAGTGGTGGCAGTTTCTTCTTCCATTATCCGCATTTCCAGACGCGGCCTCATAGAAAGCAATGGCCGACGACCCTGTCACGGCTGATAAACTGGCTAGCTAATCAGCGGTGAGCTTCGGCCACAGAGTCAAACTGACTAGCCAATCAGCAGTCAGCTTCGGCCACTGCGTCAGACTCACCGGCCAATCAGCGGTCAGCTTCGGCCAAAGCGTCAAACGGACTAGCCAATCAGCGGTCAGCTTCGAACACACCGCTTAGACTGCGCTCAACACAACTTGCTAAGTACTTCGTATTTCATACGGCCGAAACGGAACGCTTTAGGGGATTTTAAAAACAAAACAAAACAAAAGCTAATGTACCAGGTAAGGAGAACTTCCAGCCGTTGGCGAAGCATGCGTGGCAATATTTTGGCAAACGTATTACAGGCTTTTAAGAGAGAACCTTTGATAACACTAGGTTCTCAATGGTGCGGATCTGAATTCGTGCTTCCACAGTACCTCGCTGCGGGGTATGCGTAAGGAAGAATTTATGCATCCTGTATGTGCGTAATATACACTGCTCCGACTGTCTGGAACTCGCTGCCGGCCGACCTGAGAGCTTCTCCCTCCCTCCCAACTTTCAAAGTTAACCTAAAAACGCATTTCTTCCGCCAAGCCTTCTGATTGATTTGTACATGCCAACCGCTACCTGTTTCATATTCGTGTGTGTGTGTGTGTGTGTGTGTGTGTGTGTGTGTGTGTGTGTGTGTGTGTGTGTGTGTGTGTGTGTGTGTGCATGAGTGTCAGTTGGGGGGGGGTGGGGACTGGGAGAGATGGACTTAAGGGTAGGTAGTAATATAATGATTCATTTTCTTTATATATTGCTGCTTCTCATATGGCACATGTACTTGTATATTATACATTGTTAGTTGGCATAATTATATGTATTATGTTTCTGAAACTTAGAAAATGTTGGAGAATGTTGTAAAGCGCAGTGAGTTTGGGTACACCAGAGAATAGCGCGCGCTATACAAAAGTTATATATTATTATTATTATTAATACCGCGTGTGTGCCTGTACTATATTTTCCATGCAGGCCTTTGTGTAAGTGATCATTAACTATTATGGTATTGGTTTCCATGCAGTGCTATGAGGACATGCACGGAACGTGTGTTAGTGGTATCTATTATGATTATGATGTGCACAAGCGGAATAGCATCGGTACAGTAGACAGACAGCCTGAGACCATGCAGGCGAACGGCTCAATCTCAGATCAGTCAGGAAAAAGCGCTTTCGGCATCAGAATTCAGTCCGTGCTTTCAATAGGCCACTGACCGCATTCCACGGAAAATCACCTCCCAAGGCAAGTCTGACTATACACTGAGCAAAGCATCTTTAACATCCCGAAATTCAGTTCCTCCGCTGTTCAGTTAGCTAGTGTCGTCTGACACCAGAGGAAGCATACTCCATCCACACTGATAAATCACGATCACGATCTTTACAGTCCACTTGATACTTTTCTATGAAGTAATGAACATATCAACTTCCTGGATATTGCTCAGAAACAAAGAAAATATCCTAAATACTCAGAGACCGGCAAGTCTACATGCATATTGCTGGATAATAATCGAGGTCTAATTGCAGTCCAGTTAACTCCTTGTCGGGACCGCCAAAAGGGGGATTAGCTGGGTAAATGTACTCAAACCGTTCTTCTCTCCCACTCACCATTTGAATGAACTGCTATCAACTACAACAACAACAAAAGTGGCCTAGCAGTCCATCTCATTTTTTTAAAACCATTTTTCAGCGTTTAACTGTCGTTGAAGTGTCGTTCTGTAGCTTGATAAGGGGGATTAGCCCGAAAATTCCCATGTTGTGTTTTGTCCAAATAAATAGCGTTCTTTTGAACCTTTCATGTGTTTGGATCTCATAAAAACAATTCAACTCTGTTTGTTTTTTCTCCATTTTTCATTTGTGGTTGACTACATCCGGGGTCTTGGGAAACGGTACTCGAAAGTAATACTTTGGTGACAGCACATCTTCCTAATATCAACGAATCAAACTACAGACAGACAGACAGACAGACAAACACAAACAGACGGACAGACAGGCAGAAAGCCAGCCAGCCACCCAGACAGACAAACACATACAGACACACAGACACAGACACAGACACACACATAGATACACACACACACACACACACACACACACACACACACACACACACACGCACACACAGACACACACACACGCACGCACACTCTACACACACACACACACGCACGCACGCACGACGCACGCACGCACGCACGCACGCACGCACGCACACACACACACACACACACAGAGGGAAAGCTATAAATGGGGCTCTGAGGCCGCCAGACCAAAGAGCGGAAAGGCCCTGGATCATCATCCCCAGCAGCACGAACCACCACAGCCCCAGGGGCACAGTGCAACCGGATCACACCCTGCAGTCAACTGGACCAGGCCACGGTGTGTGTGTGTGTGTGTGTGTGTGTGTGTGTGTGTGTGTGTGTGTGTGTGTGTGTGTGTGTGTGTGTGTGTGTGTGTGTGTGTGTGTGTGTGTGTTTGTGCGTGTTGTGGCGGTGTTTATGTGTGTATTGGTATTTTACCTTTTTGTGCGAGTGCGTGCGTGAATGCGCGCGCGCGTGTGTGTGTGTGTGTGCGTGCGTGCGTGCGTGCGTGCGTGCGTGTGGTGGTGTGTGTGTGTGTGTGGTGGGGGTGGGTGGGTGGGTATTTATGTGTGCTAAGTGTGTTTGTTGTGTTGTGTGTGTGTGTGTGTGTGTGTGTGTGTGTGTGTGTGTGTGTGTGTGTGTGTGTGTGTGTGTGTGTGTGTGTAACTTCTACTCTAGTTCGTCGGCGAAATGGTAAAGATGTTTCTCATCTTCAATATAAGTTGGCGATAGGCCAAACGGGAATAGACTAAACAAACTGGGACAAACAGAAATAGGGCAAACGGGAAAATGACAAACGGGACTGAGCCAAACGGGGTTAGGCCAAACAGTAACCGGTCAAAGGGGAGTAGGCTAAACGGGATTAGGCCAAACGAAAATAGGCCAAACGGGGACTCGTGCAGTACCTCGCCTCTGCCTGCTCACCACCCTACCCCCCCCCCCCCCCCCCTCCTCCTACCCCAGTGCTTCTCAGACTCCAAGCTCGTAGTGTCAAATTATCACCTGGGGCTCTGTCTGAGTGAAGGAAGGTGCGACTCCCACGGACACAACGTTGGTAAATGAATTACGTTCGACAGCTTACTCAGATTAGCCAGTGCTCATTATTTCTTGTTTCTCTTTCCTCGGAGGAGATCACTATATATGTACACATGCATATATTTTTTACCCCCTTTGGGGGAGGGGGGAGGGAGTGCTCCTTTTTTGTTTTCGTTTCTGTTGACTGGAGATCAAGGCATTCAGCTTTTGATTTATTTATTCACGCTGGAGATTATTTCTGGATGTGTCAGACACGGTGCCACCAGGAAGATCACTACTGGAAGTGCGAGGTAAGGCGTTGACAGACAGTTAGTGATCGGATTGTTTTGGTAGAGAGATCTGCGGTGGTTGTGTGTGTGGTGAAGCATATGCAGGGTGTGTTTTAGGTATAACGTTAGTGGAGAAATATCTGCTGGGTGCTAGATAGTCAAGATTACATTATCAACTCATCAGAGATGTTACCTATGGTGTTAGTGCAGAGATCTGTGCTGGTTGTTAGTCATGGCATTAGTAGATGTACCTCTGCTGGCCGTTAGATATAGCATTAGTGGAGACATCCGTGCTGGTTAGATATAGCGTTAGTTGAGAGATCTGTGCTATGTGTGTTAGATATGGCGTTAGTGGAGATATATCTGCTGGCTGTTAGATATAGCTTAAGTCGAGAGATCTGTACTGGGTGTTATATATATATATATATATATATATATATATATATATATATATATATATATATATATATATGGCGTTAGTGGAGAAATATCTGCTGACCGTTAGTGGAGATATCTGTACTGGATGTGTTAGATATATATGGCGTTAGTGGAAATATATCTACCGGCTGTTAGATATAGCGGTAGTGGAGATATCTTACTGGGTGTGTTAGATACATATGGCGTTAGTGGAGATATATCTGCTGGCTGTTAGATATAGCGGTAGTGGAGATATCTATGATGGGTGTGTTAGATATGTATGTCATTAGTGGAAATAGTTGTTGTTTTCTTTTCTTCTGATCTTACTTTTATTTAGACCCGAACACAAGAAAGGTTGAAAAAACAAAACAAAACAAAAACGTAGGCTTTAATAAGATACACAAAACATGCAAAACCAGAGTTGTCCTATTAAACCAACGTTCTTCTTAACCTTTTGTGTGTTCGAATCTTGTTTCAGCGTTCTTTTTAACATTCTGGGTGTTTGGATCTTACTTCAGAACGCTAACATTTAATTTTGTTTGAAATATTTGTTGCTGTTGTTTTTAACTTTAACGTAACCCTCCAACATTTTTTTTCCCGTATGACTTCTTGCTGCTTTGTCATACGCGATAAATACACACCTAATCGAGGTCCAACACTGAACAAAAAATACATTTCACTGAGGAATGGGGGGAGGGGAGGGGGCGGGGATCGCGGAGGGCAGAAGGGGGACGGGCGGTCGCTAAGTCCTGAAGCAAAAGACCTCGTCACCAACTCATCAGGCTTAAGTGACAAAGAGAAGAAATAGGCCGATTCCACCTCCCTCTGGGCGTCTTATTCTGCGGGATTCAACAGTGACACGAAGAACAGTGAAGCAACCACGGGAAGGCAGCAGACAGAAATAGAGCAGTCCCAGAACAGAACTCACGACAGCGGCATCAGTAACACATAAAGTCGTAAATGAAGCTCATCCCGAAGTGACCATGTGCGGTCTACAGGGCAAAATTCAATTACTAACTTAATAGCTAACTAAAAAAATAAAAAAATAAAAAAAGCCAAAATGAAGCCAAGATTAAAGGCTCCACAACAATAATGGAGCTTAGAAATGTGTTAACAAGTGTTAAGAACTTCTCCAATGACGGCTTTTTCACTTTCTTTTTCTTTTTCTTTATTTTATTTTACAACGTGCTGAAACCTAATAGGCTATAGTTCGAGCTCATCATTATTGGACTGCACTGCGCACAAAAATTAAAACTGGGTTGTTATTTTCAAGGTCAGGGTCACAATGAGTTGTTGTGTTCGAGGTCAAGGTCACAGCGAAGATTAAACATTTCAAATAATGTGTGTTCAGACGATACCTTCTAAACTGTTGTACCTTTTGCAACCAAACTTGGTATTCTGGTGTATATAATGAGTCGAAAAGACCCCTTTGCTATTTTCAAAGTCACGGTCAAAGTGGGGGCTTAAATAATCAAAATATGGCCGATTCTGCTATAACTTCTGAACTGCTGATTCCTTTGCATCCACACGTACGTTGTTGGTACGTACGTCACTATAATTATGTCAGTGTCTTGTCAAAATATTGGATTACTGTGTTCAAGGTCAAGGTCACAGCAAAGGTTCAAAACTGCACTGAATGTTTGCCAGTCCATGTGTGTTTTTTAGTATTAAAAGAAAAGAAAAGTTTATACTGATGATGATCTCTTTGCAACCAAGCTATGTATGTTTGTGTACTATTGCTGATAACCAGACCAAGCGCAAACAAATTGGGCGCGTATACTGACAGTAACATTCTGACCTACCGTATCAAGGCACACAACGTGGGTTGGGGAGGAAGGGGGGTGGGGTGGGGGTGGGGGTTGGGGGCTGTGGGAGGGAGGGGCCGGTATTTCACTTACCGTATCTAGGCTCACAACGTGGTTGGAGTGGGGGGGGGGGGGGGGGGGGGGTATTTTTGCCGCGTGCACAGACAAACCTTCTTCTTTTTCTTCGGCGGGTTCTTATGTAGTGATGACCACTATGCTGTGATTTTCTCGTTCAGGACTCTCTGGCAATAGTTATGATATAGACAACCTGCTCATCCTCTGACTACAGAAGACCAAAGATACACCTCAGCAGTCCCTGCAGAACGTACGCGTACCACCAACACAAAAGCGGCAGCGCCAATTTCCCTGCAATGGCTTCTAAAGACAGAAAGGCCTAAATATCTCTGTATAGCCTCCTCTCGATGTAAAGCAGCGCCCATTTCACGTGTAAGTGAGTGAGTGAGTGAGTGAGTGAGTGAGTGTGTGTGTGTGTGTGTGTGTGTGTGTGTGTGTGTGTGTGTGTGTGTGTGTTGTGTGTGTGTGTGTTGTGTGGTGTGTGTGTGGTGAGAGAGAGAGAGAGAGAGAGAGAGAGAGAGAGAGAGAGAGAGAGAGAGAGAGAGAGAGTGTGTGTGTTAGATAAATAGTGTGAGTGTGTGAGTAAGTGAGTGAGTGAGTGAGTGTGTGTGTGTGTGTGTGTGTGTGTGTGTGTGTGTGTGTGTGTGTGTGTGTGTGTGTGTGTGTGTGTGTGAATGTCTGTCTGTCCCAGCATCAATGATGGCTTCACTGGCGTCGCCTCTTCCACGCCGCTCGTCCCTAAACACCGCTGCCCCCTGCCACATCCAAGGTCCGCTCCGCACTGCGGCCTCCCCGCCAGTGGTCCACAGGGAGATGTGTACGCCACAACGTTGATAGGCCAATATCCAAAGGAGACCCCCGCACTGCTGCCCATCCAGTCACCTCTGTGATGTTCAGCGAGGCCTGCTCTGATTCAGCAAGGGCAGGAAACCAGCTAGCGCGCCCCCTACTCATGACAGGGAAATTAAGCTAAGTAGCTGGGACGCAAGACTAGGTGAATACCCCCCCCCCCCCCCCCCCCCCGCCACCAACGTCCAACCCCCTCCCCGATATCCCCTGAGAACAGACCGCCTCCACGTCCTATGCCCCTGTAAATCGACTCTGACGTAGTGGGATTTGATCCAAACCGCCCCTGGCATGGGCAAGGGACAGAAGCACTGAGGCTGAGGTGATCACCACGAGAGGAGGGAATGGAGAATTGGTTAGTTAGTTAGTTAGTTGTTGGATTTTAATGTGCTTTCAACCCCCCAGGGTCGCATGAGAAAAACCAAATGCCGTTATATATCAATACACATTTAATTACCGCTTTCCCTGCCGAAGACATTGCATTACTGGAGCAGGTTTCCTTCAAGAATGGTCCCCGTGAAAAAATATTTAACTGAATAAACCTGCTCATTTTGAAAACTCCTATTAACACGCGAGTATATACATACACATAAAGTTGGAATTCAAGCTGGAAGTCATAAGAGACGAAAAGCAAAAATCTTAAACAAGAATGACAACTAGCGTTCTGAAACAAGATCCAAACACATAAAGGTTCAAAAGAACGCTATTTATTAGGACAAAACTGGGAGATAAGACACTTACCTGTTTTGGGTTAAGCCAGTGCTTGGAAGAAATATGAAATAGCGTTCTTTTAAACCTTTTATGTGCTTAGATGAAAAGCAGTTTGCAAATGTTACGTCCTAATCGCAGGGAATGGGGTTAAGAGACTTTTTTGAGTCAGTACTTAGAGCAAGACCATAAACATTTACCCAGAAGTGAGTGTAACTCGGCTGTGTAATCGCAGACTTCTCTTTGGGTTCACAGCACCCTCAGGTCTGCGCTGAGGGAACCGAACAAGGCTGAATGCTCCAACTAGCAGGACCAGCAAGCAAGGTAATTATGCTGTTTATGGCAGAATTAAGCGTTTTTTCGTGCACAGCGATAATATATTGACTGTGACGATTATGTTAGGCGACAGAAACACGTCCACAAGATCCTTTGCTAGTCTCGGTGATCAATACGAAAGTAATTTCCAATCATTGCCTTCATGACACAACCAGAATATCATGGGTTGCACGTTGCAGAAATCGATATCATGGGTTGCACGGTGCAGAGGTCGACATCATGGGTTGCACGCGGGGTGACGCCTGTCATTACGTCATTAGCGTGCCCGCGGTGTGACGTCAATCGAGGCTCTGGTCATAAAAAAAGAAAACACACAAAAAACCGGACTGCCTGATAGTCAATTTACATGGCCGTGCCTTGATAGTCCTGACAGTTTACATGACCGTGCCTTGACAGGATAATCCTGATAGCCAATTTACATGACCGTGCCTTGATAGTCCTGATTGTTTACCGTGCATTGATAGTCCTGACAGTTTACATGACCGTGCCTTGATAGTCATTTTACATGACCGTGCCTTGGTAGTCCTGATAGTCAGTTTACATGATCGTGCATTGATAGTCCTGATAGTTTACATGACCGTGTTTTGATAGTCCTGAGAGTCAGTTTACATGACCGTGCCTTGATAATCCTAACAGTCAGTTTACATGACCGTGCCTTGATAGTCCTGATAGTTTACATGACCGTGCCTTGACAGCCCATCGCTGACCGTGTCTACAGAATAATCCATCTTTGACAAAAATCTTGCCATCGCAAACATCACCAGCGTTTCACCGTTAATCGCGACGACTTCATTCATTGTGACCTACAAATACGGACACGCACATGGATGAAATGGAGCATGACAGCTGTATTCTGACCTACCTGAGGCCTGAAAGTGGTAATCGTTGTCGGCTTCACGTTCTTGGCGACAGGGACCTCAGTGACGTGCAATCATCGTCATGCCAACATTCTTCCAAGCACTGGGCAGGAAAACAACATACCTCATAGCTTTGCACTTCATTTTTCATCGTTTTTGACTGTTTAGCTGTTGCTTAAGTGTCGTTTTGTAGCTTCACAAAGGGGATCACCCCGAAAATGTGCTCGTTTTGTCTTGTTCTAATAAATAGCGTACTTTTGAACCATTTATTTGTTTGAATCTTGTTTTCGAACGCTAGCAGTCATTCTTGTTTCAGATTTTTTTTATTTTTTTTATTTTTTTCAACTACGCAAGCCTCCGGAAATCAGCACGCACGCGTGGGGCTGGGTCGTTTCGTGGCTGCGGCGGAAGTCGCGTTTACGTCCACCCATAGATACTGCCTCTGGTCCACCCGACTACCTGCTCATTGAAACACGTGTCATCCTGCGTGGTGGCACCGTTTCTCACCACCCTACCATCACCACTATCCAGCCGCTAGAACCCACAGACTGAAAAAAGGGGAATTCAACGGCAATAATGCCGACTGAGCCCCGATAAAAAGCTAAATAAAAATATATATTAAAAAAAGCGAAAAACTAAAAACCCACTGTGATCCCATTAGCAGTGTCTTTCTCTTTACGTCGCCGTGTGCGTGCAGTCTCTTGCCGCATGGGCGAAGGCGCCCGTAACCGACAATCTCAACCAAACTGCCCGGGTCAACGCCGATAATGAGAAGGCAAGGGACCAGCAAAAAAAACTCCCGAGCGAGGACATTTTGACGTGAGCAAAACCCCGAAGGGGAGCATTTGTTGATTGAAGGACAGCACTGCCCCCTGCGGTTGAGGTACGTAACTTCCAGTCCTCGTCGTCCCTATGGTAAATTCATGCCGGCTGTATGGTCCCAGCGCACGAAACTTTGACATAGTTATTACTGCTTTCGGGCAGATTCGCGCAATTTACGACTGAAAGTCGCGTTAAGTTCTTGTGATGCGTATCTCCTCACGCTATGTTATCAGTACCAGCTCCGCATGAAAGTAATAGCCATGCTCCGTCGGGTCATATGGTTTGTCTCTTCTATGAACTTGATTAGCTCATGGCAATTTTCTTAGGACTAAAGTGTCAGTGTAAACCATACGAGGTCTTCGCAAGTGGACGCAAAAGCTACAAAAACCGGTACGCATCACGCACGCACGGGTGCTGGGAGGGGAGGGGGGGGGGGGGAAGAGAGACAGACACAGAGACAGACAGACACAGAGACAGACAGTCAGAGACAGACAGACAGACACAGAGACACAGAGAGAGAACGAGAACTCGAAAATCATGAGCCTCTACATATTCCCACCGGCCAATTAATTGTCACATGTCTTTGTAACATGTAATGCACTTTCTGCTCTCTCTCTCTCTCTCTCTCTCTCTCTCTCTCTCTCTCTCTCTCTCTCTCTCCTGTTCCCGAGTATGTTCGTAAATTAGATTTAAACGTCCTGTCAACCGCACAGATTCACCTCAGGATGATCGAGTTTTCCTTTCACTTTACCAGTCGCTTTATCCTTCGCTGACACATTCGCTCTTTCACACACACTTACTTGACCGATATTGTGAATTGCCCAAATTAGAACAAGAAGTAGAGGCAAAAAAGAAAAAGAAAAGGTTTATAGGTAAAGATATCGGAATGCTGTTTATATATAAATAAAAGTACCAATTAGGCTCGTCCTTCCACAAAATTAATCTTTAATGCAGCAGTAATATATTTAATCAATAATAGATTTACGTAGGCTGACAGCCAGAACTGTGTATCTTTACGGGAAACACGAATGGACAGACCGGGATCTGGGGACCAACCGTCGCATAAAGTACCTAAGCTTGTACCTTTGCACAAAAGGAAGCCGACTAGGCCTAGCGGTAAGGCCGCGTTAGACTGGTAAGCAGAAGGAAATCGGTTCGATTCCGCTTCGGCTCTCCGCTTTCTTCAATAGTTGTGGTCTCACTCTTACAGATTACAATCCACTCGCACAAACAACTGTCTCCTATTCATTCCAAAACATTCCTCCATTTTACACCCGCCTCGTCGTCCCCGCATCCCCATCTCTAGCCGTTGCGTGTTGGGTTTATCTGTCTGCTTGTTGATTATGGGTCCGAATGGCCGCTGGAATGAATGACTGTAGGTTCCGTGTAGTCTTACTACAGGGAATCCTAAACCTGTCGCTTATTCTGTCAATTGTGAAATTCAGGTCTGAGTGGGTGCGTCTCGTAAGCCAAAATTGTCCTCCGTTTGTTTGTCACTAGCCAATGATAAGCTGAGACCATATGCTACACAAAAACAGTGAAACAGTAACAATAAAAACAGCAAATTTCCTGGCAGTCGGTGAAGCATGCAAAGGTAAATTCTGACCTACTCCAGGATTAAATAGGCAACCTTTGGTAGCTGTTGATTTTCGAAAGTGAGGACTTTAAAGTCTGCATTCGCAGTACCCCACGGTGGGGGTCAAGAATGGAAACAAGCACACACCTGAAAAAGGCAACCGTTTCAAAGGCAACGTTGAGGAAACTTCTGAGAGACGGGGTGGAGCGCATATGGGCTTTTCCGAGAGCACAGATACCATCTTGAACTGAACTGAACTGAACCTGAAAAATCTGACAGCGGGTATAATTATAATTATGCGAGGACAAAAGCCTGCTGCCTTCATTATACACTCTTTCACTGAACGGATAACGGCAGGGGGTGTCTATCGGCTTCATTGTTGCCCGAAGGACCAGTCAGAGCCAGTGAAGTCTTATGAAGGAGGGAAATCAAACAAAACTTCTTTTTAACAGTCTCTTGACCTGTGCTTTTCCACCAGACATATCGACCGTGCACTCGCTTACTCTCAGCGCCTTTCCACGCTGCGGGATTGTCACGGAATTCAAGGACCTTGAGATCTGGTTCCAGACCGTCGCAAGGTTTCCAACCCATCCCTTTTCGGAGCTGGCTCGGCCTTGACAGAGGTTGCACGTGCAGGGATTGGAGAGTGTGTGTTCTCAAGGTTCGTACGACACTTGGAAGAGTACATGGGATTTACGTGTCCCATTTCTTAAAAAATACAAGAAAAAAAGACCAATCAACAGACGGAATTCCCGTGGCCTATTTTTAATAGTTACTGGTAATATGAAATCGCCAGACCCACAAGAAAACAGCTCAGTGTCAGTTAGGTGCCCATTCTGTGTTAGCGTAAATATGTGTGACACAAAGGCCTCCGATTCCGTACACCTTTCTGTTTAACGTACAAGCGTGACCTGGGTTACCGGAAAGTAACAATAAAAACTAAAAATATTGATTTCCCCTTAAGTTTTAGCCAAAGTTCAGACCATATGTTTAATATCCTTCCTCTGCCTCTTTTCCGCCTTCAGACTGGATTTTGCTCCGCTGCATTTACCAAAGACTGCCCTGCTCATGAAGACCTTTGCTTGGATCTCCAAGCTAAACGACATCAGGTTCGTCAAGGTTGACCAACTACTCTGAGAACCCCGATTGCATTCAGCCCAGTCCAATGCTGGCAGTAATGTTCCAAACTTTAATTCCGCAGTCTATTGACCACCAGGCCCCCTTCTTCTCCAGCTCTTTTCATCGCCGTTAATTTGGCTGTAGCAGCTCCATGGTAACCGATGGTGAGAATACTGGGGGGTCGGTGGGGGGTCCGTCTCGGTTCACCGACTTTCTTCGAAGCTTTGCAAGTCGGCACGTTCAGTTCTGTGCAGAGGATTCCTAAACACTGCTTTTTTCCTTCAAAATTCGAACTCCCTTGTTTGTTGATATTGCTTTCCCTTTCCAAAGTACCGCTTCGCCTAGGCCCTAACTTGCATTCATCACAGACACTAGCTATACAGCTCAGTATGTTTGCTGTCTATGGGGCTTTAATATTTTTTTCTTCAAAATTTTGAAAAGCAATACACCGGATACAACAGAAGTGTTTTTTTGACTGAACCTTGATCGTGCATCTTCTAATGATATATCTTCTTTTCAGCTGATGACTGGAAGCGAGGACCGGAACAGGATGCTTAAGACATCTCGGCCGTGCTCATGCTCAGTATGTCGACAACTTCCGGCTTAGAAGTGGTCGCTGTCGGCTCTTCGGGCACCTCTGCAGACTTGGGGCTGTCTTCCAACAACGCGTTCTCTTGTGGCACTGGTGCTTCACCCCTTCACTTCCCCAGCCTGTCAAATTTCAGGGCTGAAAAGTTCCCCACACACGCCTGAAAACAGTATATTTTCCGGTGCTATAGCAGATTGGTTTTCATTACTGACCGTTTTGATTAAAATCTTTTTCGATAAATATTTCGACTAATTCGAGAAAGAAATGCGTACGGATTTCAAATTTCTCACTTTTATTGATCGTTTTCAACTGACATCATGGCAGTGAACGGGTTAAACCCATGAGCATCGTGCTACAGTCCCGCCCCACCTCTGACGTTCCTAGAAGCCAGACTTGGCCCTGTGCGATGGTTATAGTTAATTGGTTGGTGCTTTGAGCCCAGTCAGCCTCATAGGGTCACATCAGGGCTGTGCGGTGGGTCTCGATGACTTTAGCTATGTGGACCGGTAACAGCCCTTTGAGGGACAGCACATTTTGCGTTACAGACTAACCTGACGATGTGACTGGTATGGCTCGCTACAGACCAACCTAATGGAGAAAAAAAAGTGAAAGGTGGAATGGGAAACACAGGCTGGAATGTGTCGATGGTCGACATCCACCTTCGAAAACTCCTGTGGGTGTACTGCCCTGGACATGCCGGAGAGAAGGGAAACTACCGAGCAGATAGATTGGCGGGCAAAGCAGCCCTCACAAGTGGTTTGCTTCTCGGAAGATCTGAAGTGTTGAGAAGCTTGATACACTAAAGATCTGAGGTGTTGAGAAGCTTGAGACACTACCTGCGGGTACAAAGCCAGGGACATCACACCAGAGGAAGCGCTAGACGATCTTCCTTGAAAGGACGAGCGAAGGCCATCGTCAATCAGACGAACATTGGAACCGTTTCAAAGCCAACGTTGGGGAAGCTTCTGGAAGACCAGGCTGAGCGCATATGGGCTTTTCCGAGCGTATAAATACCATCTTGACCTGAACTGAACTGACGATGTGACTGGTATGGCCCGCTACAGACCAACCTGACGTCCGGACTGGAATGTGTGTTTAGCTGTATAGTTTGGTAGAATGACCGTGCTACTGCGGTAAAACGGGGGTGGAACAGATACCGAAATAAGCGCCATCACAGAAAGCTGACCCTGGAGAAGAAATTTCTCCCCACCGCTCCTGCCGAACTCGAACCCAACACCTTTCGATCACGAGTCTGTCGCTCTGCGAATGAGCCATCCTCTCTCCTCCAAACGTAATATTAATCTCGCGAGTGAAACCACCACGCTTTTGAAGAAAACACAGATCACGAGCTAACTAGCACTTAACAAAGAAAATCTGAAAGGCACAGCTGCTTTCTTGACAAATACATACATGTATATGTTACGTGTTGACCGTAGTAGCTGCATGAGCTCAAACGAAACTTACAATGACGAAGCTTCTGGGTAACAGAAGCACGGCCCACACACAATCATTAATTCCTGTTTACGACTTTAAAGGCTACATTACAATTTGTCTGGCTTTCGTGTTATTGTTTTCCTGGATAAGACAGCGAGTTTGTTAAAAGGTTGGATTTGTCCGGACGAAAAAAGGAAATATACATCAGCTTACTGAACGCCAGGCAACGCGTCAGAGAAGAGAATGGGGGTAATTTAAGTCGTGAGAAAATAATCATGGAAACGTGATCCGGCAAAATGCTGTTGAGACTGGCAGAAACGGTTAATTATTTTGTGTTTTTGTTGTTGTTGTTGCTGCTGTTATTGTTGTTGCCGCTGTTGTTGTTTTCTCTCTAAAACGTCTCCGCGCCTCCTACACCTCTTGCTCTCTAAAACAACGTGTTTGTCTTTACCCCAAGAGGCGGAGGAGTGGAAGATAAGGAGGAGGAGATGAAGGAGGAGAGGAAGGAGGAGGAGGAGAGGAGGAGAGGAGAAGACGAAGGTGGAGGAGACGATGGATGAGGAGAAGAGGAGGAGACAAAGGTGGAGGAGAGGGTGGAGGAGGAGGAGAGGAGGAGATAAGGAGAGGAGAAGACGAAGGTGGAGGAGACGATGGATGAGGAGAAGAGGAGGAGACGAAGGTGGAGGAGAGGGTGGATGAGGAGGAGAGGAGGAGACGAAGGTGGAAGATGAGAGGAAGGAGGAGGAGATGATGGACGAGGAGGAGAGGAGGAGAGGAAGGTGGAGGAGAGGATGGATGATGAGGAGACGAAGGTGGAGGAAACTATGGATGAGGAGGAGAGGAGGAAACGAAGGTGGAGGAGACGAAGGATGAGGTGGAGAGGAGGAGAAAAAGTGGTGGAGAGGAGGAGACGAAGGTGGAGGAGTCGATGGATGAGGAGAGGAGACGAAGGTGGAGGAGTCGATGGATGAGGAGAGGAGACGAAGGTGGAGGAGACGATGGATGAGGAGACGATGGATGAGGAGAGGAGACGCAGGAGGAAGAGGAGACGAAGGTGGAGGAGAGGATGGATGAGGAGGAGAAGAGGATATGAAGGTGGAGGAGACGATGGATGAGGAGCAGAGGAAGAGATGAAGGTGGAGGAGACGAAGGTTGAGGAGGAGAGGAGGAGAGGAAGGGGGAGGAGATGATGGATGAGGAGGAGAGGAATGGTGGAGGAAACTATGGATAAAGAATAGAGGAATAGAGGACGGCGGAGGAGAGGATGGATGAGGAGGAGAGGAGGAAACAAAGGTGGTGGAGACTATGGATGAGGAGGAGATGAGGAGAGGAGACAACGAAGGATGAGGCGGAGAGGAGACAACGAAGGATGAGGCGGAGAGGAGGAGAAACAATGGTGGAGAGGAGGAGACGAAGGTGGAAGAGACGATGGACGAGGAGACGATGGATGAGGAGGAGAGGAGACGCAGGAGGAAGAGGAGACGAAGGTGGAGGACACGAAGGATGAGGAGGAGAGGAGGAGACGAAGGTGGTGGAGACGATGGATGAGGCGGAGAGGATACGCAGGAGGAAGAGGAGACGAAGGAGGAGAAGGAGCGGAAGAGAAGGAAGAGGAAGAGACGAAGAAGGTGGAGAAGGAGACAAAGGAGGAGGAGAGAAGGAGGCGAGGAGAAGGAGATTAAGGAGGAGGAGAGGAGGAGGGGGCGGGGGAAGAGGAAAGAAAGAAGAGGAGCGAAGGAGGAGGAGAGGAGGAAACGGAGACGAAGGAGGAGAAGGTGAGAAGGAGGAGAAGGAGGAGAAGGATGATAGTAATGCGCAGGCAACTTACTGCACGGTGATGACGATGATGATGACATGACCGTGGAACTATCATGATGACACAGATACATACAGGGTTTTTATCTCCGCGTCTACAACTTAGACAACATCCTGGTGACGATTATGAAGGTCATAATGTTGATACTACAGACTGTTTGATGATGATGACAATGATAACAACAGCAACACCAGTAGTAGTGGCAATAATAATAATAGTGTGTGCGTGTGTGTGAGTGTGTGTGTGTGTGTGTGTGTGTGTGTGTGTGTGTGTGTGTGTGCGTGCGTGCGTGCGTGCGTGCGTGCGTGCGTGCGTGCGTGCGTGTGCGTGTGTGTGTGTGTGTGTGTGTGTGTATGTGTGTGTGCGTGCGGGCGCACGCGTGTTTATGTGTGTGTGTGTGTGGTGTGTGTGTGTGTGTGTGTGTGTGTGTGTGTGTGTGTGTGTGTGTGTGTGTGTGTGTGTGTGTGTGTGTGTGTGATACGGGACTGTACTAGCTGTCTCTATTCAAGTGTATGTGAGTGTGTGTGTGTGTGTGTGTGTGTGTGTGTGTGTGTGTGTGTGTGTGTGTGTGTGTGTGTGTGTGTGTGTGTGTGTGTGTGTGTGTGTGTGTGTGTGTGTGTGTGTGTGTGTGTGTGTGTGTGTGTACTATTTCATAATCACAACGAAAAAATTAACACATTCTTGCATTCCGGAACAGCCTACACATGTACAGCGTCCCACACATTTACAGTCAACGCATAATTCTTGTGTGTAAGCCGCATGAACACTCGCGAGCTAAGTCCAGTAAGCAACATCTAGTTCCTACGGTCTTTTCGCGAAGGCTGGCTATTGCTGGAACGTTTCGTAACGGCCCTGTCTGCATGGTAATTCCACAGGAAAGACTTCTTTGCGAAAAAGGCAAAGACGACATCAGTCATGTTAATGTGAATAGACCTAGGTTTCATCCGTTCTTTGTGTTCGCACAAAGCTGTGGTGTGGTGCTGACGTGGGTGGTGGTGTTTGTATTGAGGAAGGCTTGCTGCGTCTGGCTGGCTGGCTCAAAGGAGTTATTTGCATCCGTTGTGTGTGTGTGTGTGTGGTGTGTGTGTGTGTGTGTGTGTGTGTGTGTGTGTGTGTGTGTGTGTGTGTGTGTGTGTGTGCGTGTGTGTTTTCCTGTTCTCATGAAACACACACACACACACACACACACACACACACACACACACACACACACACACACACTACCTGAATGTATGCAAAGTGCTTAGTTTAAAATGTACAAATAAATTTAGGCATAGCTTAAGAGTACAGCTATTACAACATCAACAAGAACACACAAACGTACGCGCGCGCGCGCCCGCTCACACACACACACACACACACACACACACACACACACACACACACACACACACACACACACACACACACACACGCCCGCACCTACACACACATTAGCGTTCGCACACACATGCAGACATGCATTCAGTCAGTCAAACACACACACACACACACACACACACACACACACACACACACACACACACACACGCCCGCACCTACACACACATTAGCGTTCGCACACACATGCAGACATGCATTCAGTCAGTCAAACACACACACACACACACACACACACACACACACATCTCAGACAGACGCTAAATGTCAGGACATTAACAGACAGAGCTCTGCAACAGAACTTAGAGAATTAAAACCGAAATTAAACCTCTTTGACTGGCACACCAAAATAGAAGTCCAAGTAAAATATCTGAAACAGAACAACGCCTAGAGCTGTCGTGCAGAATCGACACTCAAGGAAGTTAATTTGCGCTCGAAAGTCGTCACACAAGCGCAACAACAAAGACCTGAGTCGCCAACGGTAACTCTCACCTGGCATGCCTGTAAATACAAGGTACATGAACTCCACCAGAGGTAGCCTACATCCTCAAAAGATGTACCTCTGATGTAGTGTATTTACATTTTGAGGATGTACATCTGATGGAGTTTATGTACCTTGTATTTACACGCATGCCAGGTGAGTTGCCGTAGGCGATTCAGGTCTTTGTTGCTGTGCTTGTGTGACGACTTTCGAGCGCTGATTAACTCCCTTGTGTGTTGATTCTGAGAAGTCAGAGTAGTTGCTGCGATGGCAGAAAGGCAACTGTGTCAATGAGAAGCAGCTATGTCACAATCGGCCTCTGCCGAATTAATTGTCAATGATCAGGTCTCATTGAGGTTCACGTGCAAGCGTGGTCATATCGTCACATCGGAGCTGTGTTGCACAATTCATTGTGTCACTGATCGGGTCACATCGAGTTTCACGTGCAAGCATGGCCATGTCGGAGCTGTTGCACAATCCATTTGTTGACAGGGTTCAGCGGGAGGCTCATTACGTCTGGCGAAATTCAGCAAATCTTCTGTCGCTTACGAATTTCTTCTCTCTTTTCTTCTCTTCTTCTTTACTGTGATTAATATCCTGCTTTTTGTTTTGTTGCTGTCGGTGTCTCGTTCTTTGCTTTTTGTTTTTGTTGCTGCTGGTGTTCTTGTTTGTTGTTTTTAGAAAGAGCGAAAATTCGTCCTCCTTTAAAAAGTTTTTTATTTTTTAATTTTTTATCTAATCTATTTTTTCCGCAGCTTCAGTGGGCTCAAGCGAGTCATACTGAAACGAAAAAGCCCCCGAGCTGAACACACGCACAAGCACGCAAATGCGCGCACCTACGCACACCAACACAGGCATGCACGCCCACGACATCTACACACACACACACACACACACACACACACACACACACACACACACACACACACACACACACAGAAACTCACGAACACGCACTCACACGCAGACACACACACACACTAACAGGCAAACACCAAACGCACGGACACACGCACGTATGCAGAAGTAATTTACAATAACATAAAAGCCAAACTGTAAAGGTTGTGCGTTTTGTTCTGTTTTAAGTCATCGTCGTCAACGTCGTTCATCATAATGTACCTTCTTCTTCTTCCTCCCCTCCTTCTTATCTCTCCCCCCCTCACCACCCCGCCCACTTTTTCTAAACTGTGTCTTGAACGAATAATGAAACACCTGCAGGGCTCTTTCCAATTATTTCGAGTTTGTCACGAACGCCTGAAGCCAGAGTATGCCATCATCGCACGTGAATGAACTCTTGTAGCTTCCTTCTCACAACCTGCCAGGTTATCCGCCACATCAGCCAGAAGGGAACTGTTCGCAGTGCCACTACCGACCCAGTGCCCAATTAGTGCCAGCTTCGACCCAGTGCCCGGGTAGTGCCAGCTCCGACCCAGTGCCCGGGTAGTGCCATCTCCGACCCAGTGCCCGGGTAGTGCCAGCTCCGACCCAGTGCCCAATTAGTGCCAGCTCCGACCCAGTGCCCAGGTAGTGCCATCTCCGACCCAGTGCCCCATTAGTGCCATCTCCGACCCAGTGCCCAATTAGTGCCATCTCCGATACAGTGCCCCATTAGTGCCATCTCCGATCCAGTGCCCGGTTAGTGCCATCTCTGATACTGTGCCAAATTAGTGTCATCTCCGACCCAGTGCCCCATTAGTGCCATCTCCGATCCAGTGCCCGGTTAGTGCCATCTCTGATACGGTGCCCAATTAGTGTCATCTCCGACCCAGTGCCCAATTAGTGCCATCTCCGATACAGTGTCCAATTAGTGCCATCTCCAACCCAGTTCCCACTTAGTGCCATCTCCGATCTCGCGCCTAGTTAACGTTAGGCTCCGTGCCCAATTAGTGCCGTCTCCGACCCTGTGCCCAATCTGAGCCATCAACGACACTGTGCCCAGTTAGTGCCATCTCCGACCCAGTGCCAAATTAGTGCCATGTCTGTCCACGTGCCCAGTTAGTGCCATCTCCGACCCAGTGCCAAATTAGTGCCATGTGCCCAGTTACCGGCATCTCCGACCCAATGCCAAATTTGTGCCACGTCTGTCCTCGTTCCCAGTTACTGCCACCTCCGACCCAGTGCCAAATTAGTGCCATCTCCGATACAGTGCCAAATCAGTGCCATGTCTGACCTCGTGCCCAGTTTGTGCTACTTCTGTCCCTGTGCACAGTTGAGTAAGGGTGGGGTATTTCTTTGTCTGCCTCATGTTCATCTGTCCTTTTCATTCATCTTTTCTCACGGCCAACTCAAGACACTGTTCTCCACAAAAGCAAAGTTCACGTAACACGGTTGACCGATTAGCATTGAAACTAAACGGCTCAGTGACTGTCATTTCATTTCTGAGTCTATAATCGAAGGCCATTATTGCCTTCGTGGCTGCACAACCTCGAGAAGATCAAACACACTATGGCTCAGTCCACTGCCTATTGGCACCAGCTGGTTCTAGCAGCTTCCGCGCCTGACGTGTGTACCAATATTATATTTCTGCATCCCGGTTCGGCGATATTGCAGAACTGTCTTATTGGGTTCGTTCGTCGGAAATAAAAAAACGCTGAATATGAAGAAAAGAGCAGAGAACACACGTGAATCTGACACTGATTAGAGAAGGTCCAATTCCTCGCACAGCGAGAAAGAGCTTTGACTTGGTACTGGATGCTGAGGCTAGGGGGCGAAATTTTATCTTTACAAGCTTTCGTAATTATTACAAACATAGAAAAGAAGCCAATTACTGCTGGTAAGAATTACAGATCGTTAGATAAAATTTAAAAAAAATCTGAAACAAGATTGACTGCTAACGTTTTAAAATAAGATCCAAACACATACAATTTGCAGATTGTGTTTTTGTCCTACTAAATAGCGTTCTGTTGAACATTTGTGTGTTTAGATCGATAAATAACTGGTTTTTAACGCCCGGTCAACGATGGCGGTTATATCAGGGCGAGGGAATTATAGAACTGAAACGAACTAGAAAAACGTACTCACCATGAAAACAGTAAACGAAGAAACCGAGTCTGTAGTCTATCATGCCGATAACAGATTCGGTCTGTCTGATATAATTATGTCCAGTAGAGTTCCTTTTAATTTCCTGCATGCTGACCCGCCACCTTTAAAGAAACAGTTTGTGAAACTTGGAGATCAAATATATTGCTGTGCGTAGATCATGGATACACCTTTTTGAATAAACTATATTTGAGAAAATGTTTGACTGGACAGTTTTGCGCAGAAACTGGTAATATGACAACAACTTCATGAACTGGTATCGCTGTGTATGTTGTATGCATTGAATCTTTGTTGTCGCAATAAATACAATTAATGAATTTCTAAGCGCTTAGGGTCTGTGATTACAAATCAACAAAGTTAAAATGTCAAGACACATAAATATATGCAAATTACTTAAATTAGCCCAAAACAACAATTTAAAATCATAAAATGATAAACTCACTCGATCTATAGATATACCAATACACACACATTCAAAGTTAATTTTAAAACGTGTATAAATAAATATGTTTCTCCTAAAAGTAGCTAAAAAGAACAACAGCTGAATCTATACCCAACACGTACATCTTTGCGCGCGCGCGCGCACACACACACACACACACACACACACACACACACACACATGCACGCACGCACCACTTCACGAGTTATTAGTTAGGTGTACTAGCGACTTCAGCCTCAAAATGTCAGAGCCGGTCACACACTAATGACGCTATCCATCAACAGCCACAGGTTTTGCTTGATGCCAACGGATGTTTATACTTTATTGGCCGATGTATTAAGAAATCAAAATTCAAAAGACAGCAGTTTTCTTTTGGGCCACAATCGCGCACGCGCGCGCACACAAACACACACACAAACACACACACACACTTAAATACTTACGCACGCACGTACATACGCACCTACACACGCGCGTGTCCAAACGCGCGCGCGCGCGCGCGCGCACACACACACACACACACACACACACACACACACACACACACACACACACACACACACACACACACACACTCACTCACTCACGACCCATTTGTACTATTTAACGATCTCATTGTTATACACCCCATTAAACACTTCTAAATGGTTTTCAGTGCATTTGTCGTCATCATCACCATTATAATAGATTATTTATGGCGCCCCATCTCGTACGAGTCCGGTAGTAGTAGTAATTGGATTTTAATGTCCTGTCAACCACACAGGGTCACCTCAGGACAGTCAAACTCAGGTCATAAGCAAATACACATTTCTAAACTCTTCTCACATATATATCAACCCTCTGTCAAGTCAATCTACAAAACCAGTCCTTCGCAAACATAAGCAAACATCAGACACAAATTTTCGAAGAGTTAGTCCCTTTAATATTACCCCTGTTAAAAGAGCACATAAGGCTAGGACATGCTGGTATCGTCGACCATTCCGTCTAATTTATCGATACCAGGTTAAAGATAAATATTTAAAAAAAGAATGGACAGACGCCGCTTACAAAGGCCTAGAAATGTGCGCACTTGATCACACGCAAAAACACACCACACACACAACAACACCACACACACACACACACACACACTACAAATACATGCATTGATGTGATGGGTTTGGTGGGAAGGAGAACAATGAAACGACAAATGAATTTGCTGAAGAAAACAGACGGGTTTTCAGTTTTCAATTTTTCAGTAAAAGAAGAGAATGACGACAAATGCCTCACGCAGAGAGGAAGAGAGTTCCAAATGACATGTCCGATGTATTGAAAGGACCTCTCCACGAGGGACCTCCTGCCCATCCTCGGAATTCCGTCAGGAAGAGCCTTTTCGGCCTAATGCCATGGATAACAAAACATTTTCTGTAAAAATGTGAATACGTTGCTATAGTTACGTGCACAGTGCCACGCGCTCTCTTTAAGACCATAGGCAAGGATGGTGATAAAACATACAAGCAGTATAGAAGATACAAAAGAGCTAATATATACAAACGTTTTTATTTCAACGAGAACTAATTAAAAATGAAAACGTCTTCGGCAGAATTGCCTGTAACAAACAACGAACGGAAAGACCTTATTATTTTACACAGAAGTGACAAAATGTAACTGAACTTAATAGTTTTTATCGAGGGCTGTCATCCGACGGGGGGAGGGGGGGGGGGGGGGGGGGGGGGGAACAACGAGTGTGGACCACTTGTCCTGCCCCGTTTACAAGGTAAGCGTCCATATGTGTAACGTGTTGTGTGCTTTAATAACTGATACCGCGCTCGCGTGTATTTACAGAACGTTTGACAGATTTACAAATAGTATATAGATATTGCTTTTCGATGCTGTGTGTGTGTGTGTGTGTGTGTGTGTGTGTGTGTGTGTGTGTGTGTGTGTGTGTGTGTGTGTGTGTGTGTGTGTGTGTGTGTGTAAGTACGTCTGCGTGTGTGTGTAAGTACGTTTGCGTGGTTTTGCTTTTGATGGCACTGTCGCGCTGATTGATCTCTCGAGCATAACCCAGTGCAGTTAGGTTTCATGGATGATTCAGTTCAGTTTACAAGTTCAGTTTCTAGATGATATAGTATACATTCTAAACTCTCGCTGAAGTCCGCGTGCGTTCCATTCCATCTCCAAGAACCTTCCGCACTGCTATCGCTAGCAAGAACCCTTGCAAATGGACAAACATCTGATGATCGCAGCCCTGCCCACATCGATCAACGGTCGCCCTCTCTGTAGCCCCTGACAGTTTCCGTGTGTTCGTCACTGTCAGTTGCCCTCTTTGTGTGTCACTGACAGTTGCCCTCTTTGTCTGTCACTGACAGTTGCCCCCTTTGTCTGTCACTGACAGTTGCCCTCTTTGTCTGTCACTGACAGTTGCCCTCTTCGTTGTCACTGACATTTGCCCTCTGTGTTTGTCACTGACACTTGCCCTCTTCGTTGTCAATGACACTTGCCCTCTTCGTTGTCACTGACTCTTGCCCTTTGTGTTTGTCACTGACACTTGCCCTCTTCGTTGTCACTGACACTTGCCCTCTTCGTTTGTCCGTGACAGTTGCCCTCTTTATTTGTCCGTAACAGTTGCCCTCTTCGTTTGTCCGTGACACTTGCCCTCTTCGTTTGTCCGTGACAGTTGCCCTCTTTATTTGTCCGTAACAGTTGCCCTCTTCGTTTGTCCGTGACACTTGCCCTCTTCGTTGTCCGTGACAGTTGCCCTTTCGTTTGTCCGTGACAGTTGCCCTCTTCGTTTGTCCGTGACAGTTGCCCTCTTCGTTTGTCCGTGACAGTTGCCTCTTTATTTGTCCGTAAAGGGCGCCCTCTTCGTTTGTCCGTGACAGTTGCCCTCTTCGTTTATCCGTGACAGTTGCCCTCTTCGTTTGTCCGTGACAGTTGCCCTCTTCGTTTGTCCTTGACGGTTGCCCTCTTCGTTTGTCCTTGACAGTTGCCCTCTTCATTTTTCCGTGACAGTTGCCCTCTTTATTTGTCCGTGAAAGTTGCCCTCTTTGTTTTTCCGTGACAGTTGCCCTCTTCGTTTGTCCTTGACAGTTGCCCTCTTTGTTTGTCCGTGACAGTTGCCCTCTTTATTTGTCCGTGACAGTTGCCCTCTTCGTTTGTCCTTGACAGTTGCCCTCTTTGTTTGTCCGTGACAGTTGCCCTCTTTATTTGTCCGTGACAGTTGCCTCTTAGTTTGTCCGTGACAGCTGCCCTCTTCGTTTGTCCGTGACAGTTGCCCTCTTTATTTGTCCGTGACACTTGCCCTCTTCGTTTGTCACTGTCACCTTTGACCGAGTTCACAATAACGTTTTTACTGAAAGTCGCGAAAACTGTTTTTATACCTCCACCCCACCCCCACAGGCCCGTTCTTTTCCGTAAAATGTAGATAAAGATCCTTTGGATTGCACCAGATCCTTTGATGAAATAAATCACGGACAAAGAGATCAAGTTGTCGT
>JABMCL010002381.1:592500-595000 GCA_018857735.1 Alviniconcha marisindica
ACTGATTATTATTTGTGCATTGATCTGACCTCAAAACAGAATAAAATACGGTTACGATGACCAACGCGTGGCCTTATCTGTCATGAGGACACGTACGCCACTTCACGCCGCAGTTCGAGTGCCCTTGTCGTGCATAGCGCCAGCTGGCGTCACGCTACTGTGTTTTGTTGCCAGCTGTGGGTTTTTGGTTGGCTGCTCATCTGACTAACGTCAAAGTGTGTAAGTGCGCGTGAGAGGCCAGTTTAAGCGAAGCTTTACAACGTGCACCCTCTTTGTCTGTCGGTCGGTCTCTGTCTCTCTCTGTGTTTCTGTCTCTTTCTCTCTACCTCTCACTCTCTCTCTTTCTCTCTGTTTCTCTGTGTCTCATTCTGCCGCTGTTTGTCTGTCTCTGTCTCTCTCTCCCACGCTACTATCGATGAGTATTAAAGTTTTCCAGTTCCAGTTCTTTGTCTGTCTGTCTCTGTCTCTCCAAATGGACCTAATGCTACTATTGTTGAGTATTAACGTTTTCCAGTTCCAGTTGTCTGTCTGTCTGTCCCTCTCTCTCCCCCCCCACTGATTAATTTTTTCCATTGCAGTTGACAGGGCCCGCGGTGTTTCTTCTACGTTTGGGCTGCCCTTTAACCCCTTCACTGCCACTGATGATGTCACTGAAAACGACCAATAAAAATGCGAGATTTGAAACCCTAAAGCCTTTTTTTTCTTCCCCCCTTCTTCTTCTTTTTCGCACTTGCATGCGAAAGGATTTTTATCAAAACGCAAAGCATTGAAAAAAGATGCGTTATAGGACCGGATAATAATATACTGTCTGCAGGCACGTCTGCGCATCTTTCAGCCCGGAAATATTTCAGGCTGAGGCGGTCAAGGGGTTAAGTCTCGCCGCCAAAGCCACTGGCACGCAGTTTTCATGAATATGTACAAATCGTGACCGGAAGAAGAAGAAGAAGTAGAAAGGAGTCCGACAGTCCTGATGAGCAGTGAGAGTGCATGCAGCGGCTTTATTGGACATCAGCGCAACAGCTGCCTCGCTCCGTTTGACAGCAGAGCTGTAACAGGCCAGCCTCATCCAGTGGGCACAGTAACTTAACACGGTGCTTAACGTCCACAGAGGCCATTATTAGGGACGGGGAGAAGGAGGGAGGAAGCGGGTATGGAGGTGGGGGAAGACTTACCTGCTGCACTGTCACCACTGACTTCTGCATTAAGGTGGGCAGCAACGACAGCCATTTTAATATTTCATTAATTGTGAAGAACAAGCGGTCACAATTAGACAGTATCCACAAACCACAACCTTTTCGAACAGAAAGAAGAGCCGAAGCGGAATTGAACCGAGGCCCTTCTGATTATCAGCCTACCGCCTTACTGCTCGACATTAACCTATTTGCCATGAGAGTTAAAATTAGAGGTCGCAGGAGCTGCGGTCACCATGCACCAAGCAGCGACTACTGGTCTGCTCTGGGAACGGCAGGCCGGGTGCTGCGCGTCTCTTGTTCTTTTTCTCAAATTCGAAATAGCCGCACTTAGTTTAACACCGCCTTAAAGAATCATGTTTAAAACCTATTGTTGCTTCCAAACCCTCTATTCCCTCCATGTGTGTGTGTTGTTTGCTAGTGTGTGTGTATATGTGTATGTATGTGTGTGTGTGTGTGCGTGTGTGTGTGTTGTTTGCTTGTGTGTGCGTCAGTGTGTGAGTGTGTGTGCGCGTGTGTGTGTGTGTGTGTGTGTGTGTGTGTGTGTGTGTGTGTGTGTGTGTGTGTGTGTGTGTGTGTGTGTGTGTGTGTGTGTGTGTGTGTATGGTGTAGGTCTTGTTGTTTGGCTGTCTGTGGTTTGAATTTGCTTGTAATCATGCACTGTCGTTTACCGCTTGTGGTGTCTCAACCTGTGTGTTAAACTTGCTTTCTGTACAGCGCAACCAGCTCTGTTTTATGTTAGAGGAAGGATCTGTTTATTGTTAGTAGTACTAATAGTTTATGTGTTATCTCGACTATGGCCCTGTCACAACACAGTGACACCAACAAAAACCCAAAAGCTACATTAAACTGTTGTTTTGCGCTGCATAGTTATGTGGGGACTATCTTCAGCCATAATAACCTCCTCGCATAACAGCATACACCCTCCTGAAATACAGAGAACTCCTACGAAGACGGCGTGTCGCTGCCCAGGTGGTGGGGTAATGAAAACAACAACAAAAAAACAAAGCAACAACAACAACAACAACACACACACACACACACACACACACACACACACACGCACACACGCACGCACGGACACAGACACACACACACACGCATATACACACACATACACACACACGCACACACACACACGCACACACACACACACACACACACACACACACACACACACACACACACACACACACACACACATACACACACACACACAAAGAATAAAAAATCGGTCATGTACGTAGCGTTATTAACATTATTTTGTTAATGTACAATTGCATACACCGGGAGACCCCAGAGTGTTCAGC
>JABMCL010002381.1:602500-647500 GCA_018857735.1 Alviniconcha marisindica
GACTGAGACAGACATACAGACAGAGAGGAGACGGAATGGTTCAGTTGGTAGAGCGTCAGACCGAAAAAGCCAGGAGCAATACCGTCACGGGTTCGATTCCACGGTGTGACAATTAAGGGCTTTCGGCTTTAAGCGCAGTCTCGGTTCCGGTGTGCGTACAGCCCCTCTGTGCAATCAACATCTGTGCGCACGTTAAGAATCCCAAACCTATGGCAAACGTCCCACCACTGTTTGGACACAGGAAAATACTGCACACACTGATAAGAATAAGCAGCTCTGCTCTTGTGACTGCTGTTGCCTTATCCCGGTATGGCGACCCGAATTTCCTGCAAGGGATTAGCGAAGCTTTACAACAACAAAAAAGACAGAGAGGCAGACTGACAGACAGAAAAGTGTCAGAGAGAGAGAGAGAGAGCGCGCGAGAGAGCAAGTATAAGAGAGAGAACAGGTATGAGAGAGAGAGAGAGAGAGAGAGAGAGAGAGAGAGAGAGAGAGAGAGAGAGAGAGAGAGAGAGAGCGCGCAAGATAAGAGCGAGAACAGGTATGAGAGAGAGAGAGAGAGAGAGAGAGAGAGAGAGAGAGAGAGAGAGAGAGAGAGAGAGAGAGATAAAAAGAAGAGAGAGAGGGAATAAGAGAAGCAGGTATCAGAGAGAGGGGGGGAGGGGAGGGAGAGAGATCACTTCGCTTGCCCGAACATCTGCCACTCGACACGATGTAAGTATATAATTTATAAGCTTACCTATCCCTGTTCGCGCGCTCAGCTCATCATAGCAATAACCATAAATACATTACAGCCCCCCCCCCCCCCCCCCCCACACACACACACACTAAATAGCCAGTTGTTTACAGGCGGGTTGCTTTTGTAGGGAAGAAAAGTCCCATACGTGTGTGTGCCGATGGTACTTTTAGAAGCTGAACATTTCGCGTTTGATTCGTTGGAAAATGGGGACGATTCGCTGCTGACAGCTTCTTTTTCCATGCGAGACTCTACGTTACGCTGTTAATGACAGGTTCGATCGCCTTGAAAGATCTGACACACTGAAATGAAGAAAGAAAACCGCAAACGGGGTTGCCAATTTAGGGATACGGAATTAAAGGGTACTAATTATTATTTCGTTGGTCACTGACATTAGATAAAAGCAGTGGTTGGAGTAGAAACACGGCGACGGGTAGCTGTTACTCTCTTGTTTTACCCCTTCTGTGAGTGCGCGCGCGCGCGCGTGTGTGTGTGTGTGTGTGTGTGTGTGTGTGTGTGTGTGTGTGTGTGTGTGTGTGTGTGTGTGTGTGTGTGTGTGTGTGTGTGTGTGTGTGTGTGTGTGTGTGTGTGTGTGCATGCGTGCGTGAGTGCGTGCGTGCGTGCGTGCCTGCCTGCCTGCCTGCCAGCCAGCCTGTCTGTCTGTCTGTGTTTGTATATGTATGTATGTGTGTACATGTGTGTGTGTGAGTGTGCGTGCCGGCGTGTGTGTTTACGTGCGTGTGTGCGTGCGTGCGTGCGAGCGAGTGTGTGTGTATGCGCGTGTCTATGTGTGTGTGCGCGAGCTCAGGGCAATGGGTCTGAAGAATTATTTAAAAAAAAAAGAGAGGTAGGTTTTCAAGGAAGATTTTAAAGAACTGACAGAGGTAGAATGACGGACAGAAACAGGGAGTTGGTTCCAGACAGTTGGAGCCTGGTAATTACAGAAAAAGAGCACTGACCACTTCACAGTAGGCGTTAACGCGTTCTCTCTCTCTCTCTCTCTCTCTCTCTCTCTCTCTCTCTCTCTCTCCCTCTCTCTCATCTCTCATCAATCAATCAATTTAATCCATCTCTCTCTCTCTCACACACTCCCACACACACCACACACACACACACACACACACACACACACACACACACACACACACACACACACACACTCCCTCTCGCTCTCTCTTCTCTCCAGGTT
This sequence comes from Alviniconcha marisindica, assembly GCA_018857735.1. NCBI lineage: Eukaryota > Metazoa > Mollusca > Gastropoda > Provannidae > Alviniconcha > Alviniconcha marisindica. The sequence continues at coordinate 604,426 of JABMCL010002381.1, forward strand.
GGACATATATTTTGCTCGTGGTTTTTTCCTTCTACCTGTCGAAAGTGTAACACATACAGTGAAACTTCAGAGCTTCCTGTCACCCTATTAAAGCAGTGGAGCGTGTATGCCTATAGCCTACGTACAGGCTGTAGGCTACGTGCTTTTCGGATTCCCTCATTTCAGACTGAGGCAGGTGCGAAATACGAAAGAGAGAGAAAAATCAACATCCTTCTCAAGATGATAAACAAGCAAGTAGTAAATGATTGCTGCCAGGCAGCCAGAAAAAACAAAAACAAACAAACAAGCAAAAAACACAAAAAATTTTAAAAAACGCAATACCTTTCGAAAGATGATTTTAAAAAAGAAGAAAAAGAGAAAAAGAAGTATAAATGGATTGTCATGCCAATATTCTTCCAAGCACTGGACACGAAAACAACATAGCTCAACCAAAAACACATAAGTGGCTTAGCTCTCTATCTCATTTTGGATCGTTTTTCGCCGTTTAACTGTTGTTTAAGTGTTGTTTTGTAGCTTGATAAAGGGGATTACCCCGAAAATTCGCATGTTGTGTTTTGTCCTGATAAATAGCGTTCTTTTGAACTTTTTATGTGTTCGGATCATAAATGGATTCTGCCATGACAACACGCAAGGAAGAAGATAAAAACAAAACAAAAAAACAAACAAAACAAAAACGCAACCCGCAACACGCTTCTAAAGATGAAGAAAAGAAAGAAAAAAAGTGTAAATTGATTCTGCCATACACAGCCGGTATGGGCGTGCCACAATGGGCTTGCTGGTGTTGTTTAGGATGTAGGGTGCAAAAGAAGAGTAGTGTTATCTTTTTCATCACTTCATGTCAAAGAACGCCACAGCCTAGCGGCTTCTCCCAGCTGCCCGCATGCCCTTGGAAGAACTTGATGCTGCAGAAAAAGACGAGAGAAAAAAGTGACGATGTGTTTGATGAAGAACACAGTGTGCTAAACCCACGGAAAAGAGTTCGCCCTGATACAACCGTCATGGTTAGCTGGGCGTTAAAAACATATTATCGACCTATTTGTGGACAAGACAGGTATGGACGATTCGCCACAATTTGCTGTCTTCTACACGGACAGAACTGAACAGACTGTAACGACAACTACACACACACATACAAAAACGCACACGCACACGCACACACACACACACACACACACACACACACTCACACACACACACACTCACACACACACACATACACACACGTACCCCCAAAAAGAACAACAACAAATGTTTAGAAACAGGCCTATTGAACAGGAGAGTCTTGAGGGCGGTTTTGAAAGGAGAAGAAAAAGTGGTGATTGTTTGAGGAAAATTGACGTGGGGATTCCTTCACATGATCCCGGTATCCCCTTCACATGATCCCGGTATCCCCTTCACATGATCCCGGGGGATTCCTTCACATGATCCCGGTATCCCCTTCACATAATCATGGGGGCTGCCTTCACATGATCCCGGTATCCCCTTCATGTGATCCCGGGGTATTCATTCACATGATCCCGGTATCCCCTTCACATAAAGCCGCATACATACAAATCAGGCATATAAGTTCCATACGACATCTTCTCACCACTCAAGCAACCCAAACCCTTGTATGCTCTCTTGTCCTCTCTCGCTTAGACTACTGTAACTCTTTACTTTCAGGTTGCCCTCAGTACTTACTAGACAAACTTCAAAAAGTTCAGAATGCAGCAGCAAGGCTTGTGTGTAAAGCTAAGAAATCTGACCACATCCATCCTATTCTTCAAACTCTGCATTGGTTACCAGTATACACATCGCATTCAATACAAAATTTCAACTATCTGCTTCAATCCCATCTCTGGAACAGCCACTCAGTGTCTGTCCCATCTCCTTCAACCTGTAAGACAATTACGATCTGCATCTGACACACGAACCTTTGTCACCCCCCGTGTAAAAACAAAAACATTTGGTGAAATATCTTTTTCTTATGCTGGCCCATCTGTCTGGAACAATTTGCCTCAAACACTCCGCCACTCTGATTCTACCTCTTCTTTTAAAGCCGCCCTCAAGACGCACCTGTTTAATAATTATTTCTAAACTGTTTTTCACAGCCCTGCCCATCCCCTCGTCAGACACTCTGTGTGTGTGTGTGTGTGTGTGTGTGTGTGTGTGGTTAGTGTTATTGTAAAGCGCCCTGTGCTGCCACCTAGTGTGGTAGATGGGCGCTCTAGAAATCCTCTTTATTATTATTATTATTACTTGATCCCGGGGGATTCCTTCACATGATCCCGGTATTCACTTCACATGATCCCGGTATCCCCTTCACATGATCCCGGGAGGTACCTTCACATGATCCTGGGGGCTGCCATCACATGATCCCAGGGGCTGCCTTCACGTGATCCCAGGGGCTGCCTTCACGTGATCCCAGGGGCTGCCTTCACGTGATCCCAGGGGATCCATTCACATGATCCCGGGGGCTGCCTTCACATGATCCCAGGGGCTGCCTTCACGTGATCCCAGGGGATCCATTCACATGATCCCAGGGGCTGCCTTCACATGATCTCGGGGGCTGCCTTCACGTGATCCCAGGGGATCCATTCACATGATCCCGCCACAGGCGGTGTATTTTTCACCTCCAGTATCTAGACCCATTTCGGGGCTGGTTGCCAGAGGTCTTGTACAAGTACTCCGGTTTTTCCCTACCTCCCTTTACCCTTCGGTTAGGTAGTCCGGATTCAAACATGACTTCCCCCTCTGCTGAACCTTCGGTTGGGTTGTCATGAATTTCCCATCTGCTGAACTGTCGGTTGGGTTGTCATGAATGTCCCTTTCTGCTGAACTGTCGGTTGGGTTGTCATGAATTTCCCCTCTGCTGAACCTTCAGTTGGTTTGTCATGAATGTCCCTTTGTGCTGAACTGTCGGTTGGGTTGTCATGAATTTCCCTTTCTGCTGAACTGTCGGTTGGGTTGTCATGAATTTCCCCTCTGCTGAACTGTCGGTTGGGTTGTCATGAATTTCCCCTCTGCTGAACTGTCGGTTGGGTTGTCATGAATTTCCCCTCTGCTGAAATGTCGGTTGAGTTGTCATGAATTTCCCCTCTACTGAACAGTCGGTTTGGTAATACGGATTCAGGCATAAATTTCCCCTCTGCTGAAAACCAAGAATTATCACAGGTTTCCCCTTTTAATTAACCTGGAGTTGGCCAGGCTCCAGATCTGTGGGTCTAGCCTAACTGTGGCGCTTTAGACTGCGTAAAAGGAGTTGGATACATGTTTCCATTAATCGTAGTAGTAACAGCAACACGTAGTAGTGGTAGTAGTAGCACTATTGTCGTTCTTTTGCGTTCTATGGACAGATTTCGCTGTCTGTAGAAATGGCAACGTCCAAATTATAAACGTTTCAAAAAACGGTTGAATGGAGCAGTAACTAAGCACCCATACGTGGCCATTTTCTGTGGTTTTCTTTTGCTTTCTGCTTTTTATGCGTAAACCCGTTATTGGCAACTTTGACACGATTTCGAAGAGAATTCCAACGGAATTAGGATTTCACACTGCAGAAAGGATAACAGTTTGAAGGAACAGACTGAAAAGGGGCAGGGAGAGAGAAAGAGAGAGAGAGAGAGAGAGAAAAGAGAGAGAGAGTTTGATTGATTAAGGATTGATTGAATTTTATTTCTAAACGGTGAAGATATTAGAAAAAAGGCCGCCCACATATCTGCCGTTGCTACAGTACTACTAATAACCAAAAATTAAGTTAAATATTTTACAGAAGGCTATAGACAAATACAGTTTCAGTAAAAAAAAAAACAACAATTAATAAAATAATAATAATAATAATAATAATAATAATAAAAAAAACAACAAACTAAAAACCAGACAGCGTTGAAGGAAAGAAAGAAAAAAAGAGTGAAAAACAACTGAGCAAAAAGTCAAAACACAGTTAAACACACACACACACACACACACACACACACACACACACACACACACAACAACAACAACAAAACCAAAAAACAAAAACAAAAACAAACCCCCCCCCCCAAAAAAAAAAAAAAAAAAAAAAAAATTTTTACAAGAGAGCGGGGGAAGGGAGGGATAAAATTAAGCTTAAAAAAAAACGACAATATAACAAGGAAAAAAAATGGATACTAAATTGTCAAAAAAAATAAAAATAAAAAAAAACAACAACAACAACAAAAAAACACACACACACACAACTACAAAAAAAATATAAACAAATTAATAAGTAAAAGATATAGAAGGAATATATACTATACACACATTCATGTATATACACGACATGTATGCACATATTACACACACACACACACACACACACACACACACCACAAAACCACCCCCCCACACCCCCCCCAAAAACCCTTTTAAAAGAGTGGGGCTTTTCCCCCCTCTGTAAAAACCTCCGCTATCACTAAAAACAAAAATTAAAAAGTGGTTTTAAAAAATTTTTTTCTTAGCACGGGGGAACAAAAAAAAAAATGTTCACCACCCAAAGGAAAATATATCCATATTTTAAAAATAATTGCACCCCCCCGGGGGCCCCAAATTTATACATAAACACATAAAATGCCAGGTGTACAAAACTTTGGGGAAAACTAAATACTTACGGTTCAAGACTGAAATCTTATATGTTACATTCAGTACGAAACGTTGAAGAGCTTTAGTTTTGAATGTGCTCACTGAGCATGCCATTTTAAGACTTCTAGGTAGCGCATTCCAACAAAAGGATCCAGAATAAGAAAACTCATCTTACAAATGTCAATTCTTGTTTTGGGCAAAATAAGAATGCTTTCCCGTGAACTAGGGTTTGCGGCTCCATTTCGGACAAGCTGTCTCAGATATTGGGGTGTTTTGTTATGGATAACTTTATGCACTAAGAACATTTTTTACTGAAGATGCTCTTTTAAAGGGTAATGGACCATATGAAATGTGCCCTTCCCGTTAGCATTGGCGAAGCAGCACAAAGAACTTTGCTGCACGTTTGTGTACAGCTTAAGTTTTTTATTGTACATCACTGCAGCCATCCCCTACATTAGAGACAAATTAATTCTGGACATAATGTGGCGTGAAAAAACGTATTACAAGCTTCACTGTTACAAAGTGTCTGAGGCGAGAGAGCAGATAACAAGCCAGGAGTAAAGTTTAAAATCTTGCCTTTAATTTCATCAAGAAAAAGCCCAAAATGAGGTGTTCTGAAACTTGCTCATTACCTGTGAAACAACATGAGACAAAGAGGAGGATACCCGCTGATGCTTTTTACGCGTGGGTACTACCATACTTTTGTTTTCTCGGGTTGACAACATTGCATTCGCAGAACCCTTAGTTATTCTTGGTATTCTGCAGTTTGCATTTATAGAGCTATGTTATTTCCAAACAGAAAAAGACAACATCAGCAAACATGTCACAATCAACTTCAGTAGATGAAATACTCAACGGGGGTCATTTATATAAATACTGAAAGAATCCCAAAACAGGCCCCGTGGAACTCCAACTTTGACAGAGCCCCCAGGGGAATAATGTCCAGCCAAAAATTTCTGTTTTCTTTGGCTAATATATGATTAAAAAAAAAATGGCATTGTCGCTTAACTGATACTTTTCATCTTTTTTAATAAAATCTGAGGCATAAGGGCCTTTTTTTTGGGTCTAAAAAAACAACACCATTCAATTTTTAGTCATTTTTATAGCCTGTCAACAAGACAGGTAAGTGCTGACTACATGAGTGTTGTGGTCGAAATCCTGACTGATTTTATGGATTAGGTTGAAACTGTCAAGATATTTGAGCAGGTGCTTGTGCACGTGCTTCTCCAAGGGTTTAGAGATTGAAGACAAAAAGAAATGGGGCGATAATTTTTGATGTCAGTTAAATCTTTCGCTTTGGGGGAGGAATTTCTTTTGCCGTTTTCAAGTCTGAAGGAAAAAAGTTTTGGTTGATACATAAATTATAAACATATGCTAGGTGTTGAACAATGTATGGTAAAAAAGCATAATAATTTTATTACTAATTTCCCTCACAACCAGGGTATTTTTGCTACCAACACTGGAAACATATTTACCAACTTCATAAGCGTAATTTCAGGGGTGATAAAGTGTCATCAAATTTAAGCCTTTTTTTTTTTTTTGGGGGAAAAAAAAGAGAGAGAGAGAGAGAGAGAGAGAGAGAGAGAAGAGACAAAAAAACAGACAAAAAAACAGAAAACAGAGACAAAAAAAAAAAAGAGAGAGAGAGAGAGAGAGAGAGAGAGAAAAAGAGAGAGAGAGAGAGAGAGAGACAGACAGACAGACAGACAGACAGACAGACAGAGACACACACAGAGACAGACAGCGAGAAGAGGAAGTAGGTGTCGCTCTTATTTTGATCCTCCTTTCCTCAATCTTTTTTCCGCTTTCCTGGCATAATCCTCAGCGGTTGCCCACGCCTTTGATGGATCGTCTCAAGTGACAGAATTACCACCCAGGTTGCAGCTGCAAGGAAACACAGATCTGTCACCCCACGCTTTATTATTTTGACCTGATGGCCGACGCCAGAGTGGGGCACGACCTTGCGCGGTGTGGTCAGCAGCAGTTTTTCACAATGCCTGGGCGTAAGGTGAAAATAAACCCCTTCTGATGGATGGATGAATCGGCAGGGCAACGTGATGGATGATAACTGCTGTCTCCTGCACAACTTCAATTAGGCTGTGTTCTGTTTAGCCGGAATTCTATTCTATTACTCTCTTTTTGCCTCTCTCTCTCTATCTCTTTTTTTTTTTTTTACCCCTTCAGGTCAAGGTCTTTAAAGGAACTTCTCTTCTGCATACTGATTTATTTTATTTTATTTTTAGTCTATTTGCCACCGACCCATCATTAGTAATACATGTATTTGTAGTGGGGGTGGGTGGAAAGGAGGGGGGGGGGGGGGTTACGCGTGCGCGAGGGACTTGGGTGAGAGAGACAGAGGGCAGGGGGAGGCGGTCCAGCGTATGTCTCATTGGTTGACGTTCCTATATTTAGACTGTCTCTTCCACCCCCCACCCCCCTCCTACGCCCAAGCCACCCCCCAAAAATCAGTCTCATTTGTAAGAATCTGAAACAGAGTAAGGCCCAGAGCGCCAGTGCAGAATCAACAAACCAGGGAGTTAATTAGCGTTCGAAAGACGTCACACAAACACAACAACAACGTGGATGTACCTCTGGTGGAGCGTATGTACCTTGTATTTACACGCATGCCAAGTGAGAGTTATCGTAGGCGACTCGGGTCTTTTGTTGTTGTGTTTGCGTGACGTCTTTCGAGCGCTAATTAACTCTTTTGTTTGTTGATTCTGATTTGTAAGAGGCATTTTTTGTCTAAGCTGAATCGTTTCTTACGGTGTAGCCAGTTATCAGGTAAGAAAGAGATCCAAACATATAAAACTAAAAGGTACAAAGGAACGCTATTTATTAAGACGAAACACAACATGCGATTTTTCGGGGTAATCCCCTTTATCAAGCTACAAAACGACACTTAAACAACTAAACAGTCAAAAACGATGAAAAATTAGACGAAGAGTTAATTCACTTTATTGTTGTTGTTTTTTGGTTTGTTTTTAGTTTTTTGGTTGAGCTATGTCCAGAGCTTGGAAGAATGCCGGCATCACAATGACGCGTAATAGGTGTGATGTAATAATATTATATGACGTAAAACTCAAATGGCACAGGAGAGTGACAGAGAGAAAGGTGAAGAGAGAGAGAGAGAGAGAGAGAGAGAGAGAGAGAGAGAGAGAGAGAGAGAGAGAGAGAGAGAGAGAGAGAGAGAGATGAGCTTTGGGACACGGAATTTGGAACATCAGGTAAGAGACTAGGCTGTGGCCGAATTTGACAAGGATGTGTTCAGGCAGAATCATTTCATGCCAGCAACATCATGCTGAAGCCATTGTCACACTACATGCCAGCATGAGCGTGCTGCTGCGCAAAAGAATGCAGACTGCGTGGCTATATACCTACATAATTGGTATAATTATACGCTGCGCTGCCGGTGAGTAGGTAAGTAATTTGGTGTTTTACGCCCAGTCAACCAGTACAGTTATACCAGGGCATTTACTGCCGGTAGTGTGATACTAATGGGCTGTTTATGTTTGCATGTATGTATATATGTGGTATATTAGAACCGCGCGGGCATGGATACATGTACGCGCGCGCGCGCTGGTGTTGTGTGTGTGTGTGTGTGTGTGTGTGTGTGTGTGTGTGTGTGTGTGTGTGTGTGTGTGTGTGACGTGCGAGCAAGTGCGCGAGCGTGTCCGTCCGTGTGTGCCTCCGTGCGTGCGTGCGTGTGTGTGTGTGTGCGTGCGTGCGTGTGTGTGCGTGCATGCGCGTGCGTGGTGCGTGCGTGCGTGTGTGTGTGTGTGTTGGGGTGGGGTGGGTGGGCGAATTCTACAGGATTATAATGATTTTGAGAATCGTGTGTTGATGTGCACCAGAAGATGTTGTTTGGAGAAGAAGAAAAAAGTGCCTGTATGCATATTATAATGCAATGTTAATTCAGAAAATAAACGTCGTTGATATACATGTGCTTTTATGTATGTATAGCTTCACAGACGTATTGACTCGCATTGGTGTTTAGATGTACATATATACTGACTCGCATTGGTGATTAGATGTACAGATATAGTGAACCGCACCGGTGATTAGATGTACATATTGAACCGCATTGGTGATTAGATGTGCACATATACTGACTCGCACTGTTGAGTAGATGTACATATATATTGACCCAAAACATTGCTCCTTTCTTCCTGCCGACAGCATTCCTCCTTTCACAATGACCCTGGCAGGCTGTGCATGAGTGCACGTGGTGTCTCTCTACATTGACTTTCCAGGTATCAGGCATTGCTCTGCTTCACCCAACCCTCTCGACCCTCTCCTCGAACCCTGCAACTTCATTTCCATACATGTGCGAACGCAGGTGGTGCTTGAGGAGACATATGACTTGGTGAACACAAGTATCTGAAAACAGCCCCCCCCCCCCCCCCACACCCCCGTCACACACACACCGCACACACACCCTCTCTCTTTCTCTCTCTCTCTCTCATCACACACACACAAACATAGACACACACACACACACACATTCTCTGTTTCTCTCTCTTTCCCTCTCTCTCTCTCACACACACACTCTCTCATCACACACACACACACACTCTCTCTCTCATCACACACACACACACACACACACACGCTGCAGCTGATGTGGATTGTCGATATGTATGCGCTCAGCTTTTTCATCGCACGGCCTCACAGCGCAAAGACAGGAACAATTGATTCACAGTGACAAAAGTGCAAAGGTAATGGAACCCCTTACTGTGCGAGGCTTCGTTCTAAATGTCAATATATGACATCAGATCCACATGTCGTCAGGCAATCGACGTAGATTTTTTAAATTTTTTAAATGAGATTTATTTACGCTGCTTATGTATACACCAAGAGAACAGAATAGACGAATAGACGAATGAATAACTAGATCAATTAAAAAACTGTTCTATGGTGTGTATGGATGCCGTAAACGTGCTGGTTACGTAGCTTACGTATACACCCAGAGAACTAAGCAGACGAACAAAGGAATGAATAGCTTGATAAATTAAAAACGTTTCTGTGGTCTGTATGGATGCCGTAGATTTCCTGGTGCAGAAATGTTTCCAGACCCGAACGGACTCTTTCATTAGTACCTCAATCATTTGTCATCATTATCAATAAATCCCCAGTCACCGGCAGTTCCATTAGCCAAATCGATAGCATAGCGGCCATCGCCGGTGTACTACACTCTCCTGGCCGCGACTGGTATATACCTATCATTGTGCGCCAGTGCCAGCAGTTCTGAAGCATTATCGTCAAACATGGGGATCTCGCCGCCACGCTATCCGGCGTGATGCACGTGTGACGGACAGAAGCTGCGGGTCTCTGGCGTCCATTGTTATCAGTCCGGAGGGGTCTCTCTCTCTCTCTCTCTCTCTCTCGTTCGCTCGCTCTCTCTGTCTCTGCATGGGCCCTTTCGGGACTGATTTGCCCGCCCGTCTCCGGACCACGACCCAGGGAAAAGGGACATCAGAAATAGTCCGACTGGTAAAATATTGATACCGTATTGTCGGCTGCGGACTTCAAAGGTGTTACATCAACGTTGGTCTAGCTGGCTGGTTGGCTGGCTTGCCGTCTACAGACTGCGCCCTCGTTGAGACCGCGCCGCGGACACCTTAATGACGTCACGGAATGACGTCACTGGAACTCGGTCGAGGCCGTCTTATTGTGTCCACTGGCAACGCTCACCGCCGTGTAGGAAGACGCGGCGGACGAGGATGAAACCGTACCAATTACCCGCATACGTCATGCGGCCCAAACCCACGGGGCCAGCGTATGGAGACACTACGCAGCGGCGCGTCAGCGGGTTATTATATACATCGCAGGAAATGTGAACCTCACCGCCTGCTGCAGCGAAATCACCGGCGAAACGGCATTTTGCTGACGTCAGGCGTTACGGCCGTTTCCTTCCTTCTTTTTTGTTTGTTTCTTTTGTGTTTTGTCTTTTCTTCTAATAAACGGCGTTCTTTTGAACCTTCTATGTGTTTGGATCTTGTTTTTAGAACGCTAGCAGTCATTCTTGTTTCAAGTGTGAGTGTGTGTGTGTGTGTGTGTGTGTGTGTGTGTGTGTGTGTGTGTGTGTGTGTGTGTGTGTGTGTGTGTGTGTGTGTGTGTGTGTGTGTGTGTGTTATTATTGTTGTTTGTTTTGCAGAGCATGCTACCCACCTCTTCTTTTTTCTTTTCTTCTTCTTCTTCTTTGTTTCGTATATCATTAGATGAGTTAACACTCCCCATAATTGATTTTATATATTTATTACGCGCTTTAATAGCTAATTATCACGAGAACTGGGAACTGTCGAATGTCTCTGACGTCTTCTTCGTCGTCATGATCGATAACAACAATAGTAATGCATCGAAATTTATATACCGCCGTTTTTCTTCTTTTCAGCATAAAACTAACGCTATCATTATAGGTTAATAAAGAAAAAAAGAAAAACTAATATGCGTATGGTCGTTACCTCACATCACCTATTAGATCATCCGAGGGTTAAATATCAATCGCTAACTTACATGACCTCACCCCACGCAGAAGACGCGCTCACAGAATGATAAAACTGTTAACCGAATGTCAATAATAAAGAAGAAAAGTAAAGCCAAACGAGTCAGCGTATATCCTGAAGATCCAAACACATAAAAGGTTCAAAAGAACCCAATTTATTAGGACAAACATGGGAATCTGAACGCTAGCAGTCATTCTTGTTTCAGATTTGTGTATGCTGAAGTAAAACTTGGCGACTGCACGGATTGCAACATCAGTTAACGTGGCACCAGTTGTGCTAGCTGTGGTGCACAGTTCAGGTTAAAACTCACGCGCACTACACATGAATTGATAATTTATGTGCTATCCTCACTGCACTCTTCTGTGCTTCGTTTGAGTACTATAGCCTCTTTCCTGGGCTGAGCTTTTCCGTTTCGTCGCATTGGTGAGTACATTTCCCTAGATCTGTTCTATCTTCCGTTTCGTTTCAATGTTGCTTTGCGTCCACAGAGAACGCACGGACGTCCACCTCTTCCTTCACCCAGTTTCTTAGCTCTCAAAGACAGACTGAGCAGAGCAGTGGCTACTGATAGCCTGTTACATCCCAGTCTGTCTGCGGCTCTGATTGGTTGAAAGGGATCGTCCATTCAGGCGTGTGCTTCTTCCGAGCAATCATCAAAACAAATTCCTGATCATATTTAAGGTCACATTTAAAATACGTAGTTAATGTTTTATCGTGCTTACGGTTTGAAGGGTCAGGTGTAGCTGGAAGCTTGTGGACAGGGATCGTCAAATCGGATCTGTCTGAATTCTGGAACCGTTCGTGGCAAGTTCATTGTAATACAAGCATTAAAAATTGACGATAACAGACAATTCCTACAGCTCCATGAAATGTAAAGTTCATTGTAGTACAAGCATTCAAAATTGATGATAACAGACAATTCCTACAGCTCCATGAAACGTAAAGTTCATTGTAATACAAGCATTCAAAATTGATGATAAGACAATCCCTACAGCTCCATGAAATGTAAAGGGGGTAGTAGGCCTACCTATACCTCCGGCATTAAACTGGCGATCATTCTCTGCCCCGTGTCAATAGTTTAAATGCCGTAGGCTCAGGTGCATGATATTTTGTTGGGTTGATTAATCCAGGGCGGGCTTGTTACGTCGTTATCTGGTTGCTGTCGTTAAATGGTCACAATCGCTGGGCAATAATGATCGATCCCTGGTACTCAGCTAGTTGTCGTATTTGATTACAATAAACCACGTAACAATTGCATGCCTCTCTCTGTCTCTGTCTCAACATTGTTGCTGTGTTTGTCACCAGGGACAGATTTGCAAAAAAGCCGACTCGTGCCTAAATCTTTATCCTCGTGTAATAAAGTGTTCTCTTCTCTTCTCTTCTCTCTCTCTCTCTGGAATGCGCTACCTAGAAGTCTTAAAATAGCATGCTCAGTGAGCACATTCAAATCTAAAGCTCTTCAACATTTTCGTACTGAATGTAACATATAAGTTTTCAGTCTTGAACCGTACAGTATTTAGTTTCCTAATGTTTGATACACCTGGCATTTTATGTGTTTATGTATAAGTGTGTGCGCACGCCCAGGCGTGTGCGTGCAATTATGTTTTAAATATATGGATATATTTTCCTTGGATGGTGAGGTACATTTCTTGTCTTGATTGTATACCAGCTCTGTGCTAAGTATACAAAATATTAATTTAAATGTTTTAATCCTTTTATCTTTCCAATTTCTGTTCATAGTATTAGCGATAGTAGCGGTAGTATATTGTTATCATCGCAGTTCTATTAGAATATTCATTGCCACATCATTGCCATGTATGTGTGTGTATGTGGAGGAGGGGTGTGCGCGCGCGCGTGTGTGTGTGTAATATGTGCATGCATGTCTGTGTATATACATGAATGTGTGTATATGTATATATTCCTTCTATATCTTTTACTTATTAATTTGTTTATATTTTTGTTGTAGTTGTGTTTTTGTTGTTGTTGTTGTTGTTGTTTTTTGTTTTGTTGATTTTTATGTACTAATTTAGTATCCATTTCTTTTTCCTTGTTGATATTGTCGTTTTTCTTAAGCTTAATTTGATCCCTCCCCTTCCCCTGCTCTCTCTGTAAATTACCCAGTTTTTGTTTTTGTTGTGTGTGGTGTGTGTGTGTGTGTGTGTGTGTGTGTGTGTGTGTGTGTGTGTGTGTGTGTGTGGTGTGTATTTAACTGTTTTAGACTTTTTTGCTCCAGTTGTTTTTCACTGCTATTTTTTTCATTTCCGTTGCAATCGCTGTCTGGTTTTATATGTGTTGTTGTTAATATTATTATTTTATTAATTGTTGTTTTTATTTTTACTGATGTTGTATTTGTCTATAGCCTTCTGTAATAATATTTAACTGTGAATGTCTTGGTTATTAGTAGTACTGTAGCAACGGCAGATATGTGAGTCGGCCTTTGTGCTAATATCTTCACCGTTGAGAAATAAAGTTCAATCAATCAATCAATATCTCTCTCTCTCTCTCTCTCTCTCTCTCTCTCTCTCTCTCTCTCTCTCTCTCTCTCTCTCAAGTTCAGTCAGTCTCTCTCTCTCCTCTCTCTCGTTTTTAATATCAGAATTAGGTGGATGGATTCCATTGGCCATTGGTAGTAACTTCCGCAATGTTATTAAACACAGTAACCTTGACTACAGAAAATAGCAAAATCCGACCACAAAAGTGTAGTAGGAGATAGTGACGCCACATGCACGCATTTTACTTTAAGGTAATTTACGGCAGTCTTTGGCGGTGAAAAGGACTTCAAACCTTATGTGCAGGGGAAAATCCAATCCAAATCAAGAGCATGTTGTAACAAAGCAAGATCAAAACACATAAAAGGCTGAAGAAACGAAACAAGAACGACAACAACAACAACAACAAAACTCCGCTTATTTTAATCAGATATGTTTTATATGCAAACGTTGAAAATGTTTCTCCACCAGTATTAATTAATTTTACTCCTATCATCGTGTGTTCAAACACAGTAGTGTCTATTCGCTCCTTGAGAAAGCGTTTTGTGTGTTTTGTTCTTGTTTCAAAACGTTAGTAGTCAACTTTGTTCCAGATTTCTTTTGCTTTACACCCCTTTTCTTTTCTTCTTCTTTTATTTTATTTTTATATTTTTTTTTGTGTGTGTGGGGGGGCGGGGGGAGGGGGGGGGGGATAACAAGGTAAATTCATTCCATGTGATTGTGCTAGCTCTATCATGAAATCTAAATTTGCCGATGTGTCCAGCAAACAGAATTACTCAATTAGATCATTCACGGTGGAGCCGTTTTCAGGTCGACGTGACCGGGTTTAATATGATGGAGTGTTCGTTCATTGTGTGCGATTTGCTCAGTTGGAATTGTTGTTACCAACTTCCTGCTGTTGACAACTCCATTTGATGCATTTATACTGACTTTACGCAGTTAATAAAAGGGGGGGGGGGGGGAGCAAGAATAGAAAAAGAAGAAGAAAGATGCCCACGACTTAATTTGTAGCGACAGTCTTTTTAAGCATCAGAGACCTACATTACACAGACAGCGACACAAAAAGCAGATAAACGGCGAAAAAGGCATTAAGTCCATTAACATCTTGTGGTCTTTGATAAACAATGCTTTGACATCAGCACGAATAACGTTTTGATAAACGCCATCAGTAATAATTATGACATGGGCGGAGTTGTGAGCGTGGTTAAAATGCACAATGTTTCACTTTTTCACCCTTGGAATTTCTCTTCTGATGCAGGACGCCAATATGATTTGAGAATAAAGTTAGAGCGCATTGAATGTTATAAAGTTGTTGCTTACTTAGCCGGCAGCGTGGGAGATGGGCACACCAGAAAAAGATGGTGGATAAAAACATGTATTCGAATCGAGTCTGACTTCAACAGACTTACTAATTAATCTAGAGTGTGTAATGAACAATAATGGGACACAAAAATGTTTCTTTGTGGACCACCGCGAAAAAACAAACAACAACAGCAACAACAACAAAATCACTGATTATTCCCTCAAAATGGTGTTTCCAAACAATCCAATCATCACAACAAAAATACACACAGAGAAACAAAAATTAACTCTACAGCCTCTCCCTCCACCCCCCATTTTTTTTTTTTCCTTTTCTTTTTCTTTCTCTTTTCTTCCCCTTCTCTTCTTCTAAATTTGCTGTTGTCACTGGCAACGAGAGATATGCTTATGCAAGCAACCAGCGTGTCACCACCAGCGCGTAAGTACCTCATTTCTTCAGTATATCAAATTACCATCGATATGTATACATCAGTCGTTTAGGATAAAAGGCGACGTAATGAATCAGGGGCGAGGGGATGTGAAGGGGGGTGGGTGGGGTGGGGTTGAAGGGGGAGGCGAGGGGGTGGGTGGGTGGAGGGTGCGTGGATCGATCACTGACAGCGGCTTTCGCACCAATCCACTGCACGTTGCTTGATCAGCCCTGGTCACTTCAGTTTAAAGTGGCACCCAAGCGGTCGAGAAAGGGCATAAAAAAGTATACGTGGCGTTCTCTTTCTCAGACGTTTCCGCAGTATTACTTTTGTAACAGGTCTGGTACTAGTCATGACCCAGCTTTGTTCTTGCAATTGCGTGAAATGGACCGATGTCTCCTACCCACCTCTCTCTCTCTCTCTCTCTCTCTCTCTCTCTCTCTCTCTCTCTCTCTCTCTTAATATTATTATTATATTATTGGCTTTGTAAAACAGTTTCAAAAAATCTTTATCTGTTGTCACAGCTCAGACACTTTGTGAACACCCCTAAGCGCAAGCTGTTTTACCATGCTCATATTTCCTCTCACCTAACTTATGCATCAACTGTCTGGGATGGCTGTAGTGATATCTTATTTAACAAACTTAATTCTCTTCACAGAAGAGCTGCCAAATTGATTAAATCTGATTCCTCTTTATCAACCGATACAAAGCTACGGTACTTGGGAATACTTCCACTCAAAGAAAGCTTATGTTCAATAAGTCAGTATTAGTATTCAAAGCATACAAAAATCTTGCACCTCCGTACCTTAAACAGCTTTTTATCTGTTCCAACATTCGCGCCACATCAAGATACGTAACTCTGCCCAAACCAAGAATATACCTTTTTAAAACTAGTTTCTCATTTTCAGGCGCATCCTTGTGGAATACCATCCCAAATCAAATAAAATCATGCAATTCACTAACTAGCTTCAAAACAACTTTATAAATGGATCAGAAGCAGATTGTTATAAATAACCACACACACACCAATTTTTTTTTAATCAAACAATTTCTTGGTTTCTAGTATATATATATATATATATATATATATATATATATATTATATATATATATATATATATATATATATATGTGAGCAAGTGCTCTTTGTACGTTTTTACAATAATCCCCCCCGGTTATCAGATCCATGCAATTTCATTACTGTACTGTTAGTAACCCGGGAACCGGAGCAGAAGACGCTTTTGTTTTGAAGCGCTGCGTTGTTGCGTAACGCCACATGGCCTTCTCACAGCCGACCGGCAATAGCCGCCGGTGCGCGCCATTTTCAAATCTGTTTACTCCCTTAATATTTTGACCGCTTGTTTTGTTTACCTACTCTTTGTTCACCTAGTCCTTTTTATGCACTAAGTCATGTGAATATAATTTGGCATCTTAGAATGTTTATTTAGATCTTATTTAGACGCAGGATCGAGCTTAATCAGTTGCCGATTCCTCTCTAGGTCCATTCTTTTTATAGCCGTCGTCTGCATGGCGCATTTTCTGTGTAGTACTAGTGAATAGTAGTGAATCGTTGTTTTGACTCGATGAAAGTAATTCTGTGTCGATCAATGCTTTGTCGTATAGTATTTTGCTTAGCTGACTTCATGTTTAGTGTTTATTTTGGGTTGAAATTAACTTATTAAGTGTTGTGTACTGTAGAAGCTAAGTTATATTCATAGACTACTTGGTATCACTATCAGCGCTGCTGCGACTAAAATAACGCGCCCCAGGCGAAAGTTCGCACCGATTGTTTTAGTGCTAGTCTTTGAGTGTGTCTTGCTTCTCTTACAGAGCGTTGTATTGTAATTGTTATGTACCATTTTAACCGTGGGAGCGTGCTCTTTATTCTGATATAAGTTTTAGCGACAGTTATGTTTTGTACATTGTGTTAGTTGTGATTTAGTTGTACGAATCTGCTTATAGATAGGTGCAAGCCACGCTTCCCACTCTTGTTGTAAATTAAATAAGTCATGTGTGTACATTTTGTTTATACGGTTTAAAAGGTTGTAACTGTAGCTTTTATTTGATGTATTTCATGTTTTAATTAGTTTAGTTATTGTTGAGGAAACTGTATCTGTGCGGGCCAAGGAAACACAATAGTCAGCCATTTTGTGGTCCAGAGGGCTGATTTCATTGTAGCGATAGCGTGTGTTCTTTGCGGCCCGCGCAGTTCTCTTATCTATGCGTGCGCGTGAGGATTTTGGAGTGCTGAGAAAGTTGTCTGCTGCTGTAGATAAAAGCCTGTTTGCCGTCGCCGCCTGCTGTGGTCTCCATTTTGACTGACTCCGCTGCCTGTGTCCTGTCCTTCTACCACTCCACTCCATTACATATATATATATATATATATATATATATATATATATATATATATAGTCTCCCAGTGATTTGATTTATTACTCTTTTGTATTGTTCATAATTATCGATTGGCATTGATTTTCCCACTATGATCATATATTATATATATGTGTGTTTGTAACTGTTCCAAGGACAGGTTGAACGACAGGCATTCGTGCCTAAACCTTTATCCTTGAGTAATAAAGTTCAATCAATCAATCAATCTCTCTCTCTCTCTCTCTCTCTCTCTCTCTCTCTCTCTCATTCATGCCTATAAATAATGCCTGTATGATATCTACTCATCAGTAGCTTATCAAAGATTAGTTGTTAGACAGGTTTTTGACTGAACTAAACTACAATCCTTGTAAAATAAAGTTTTCGAGTTCGAGTTCTCTCTCTCTCTCTCTCTCTCTCTCTCTCTCTCTCTCTCTCTCTCTCTCTCTCTCTCTCACGACCAGGCGATCGATGGTGTGATGCACTTGGCTAAATGTCCGCAGGTGTTGTCTGAAGACCCTCAACACACCCAACCTTCCGAGACGCAAGCCACTTGCGAGCTTCGTGAAGGACGACCACCATCGACCAAGCCATTTTGTTCCTTACACTCTTGCTCCATTCGCCGTTATCATCTCGACGATGGCCGATAACTGTGTTACGTCTATTTACCTCGCATTCCACGCTACCACCTGACTGTTTCGATCCTGTCTGGAGCCGACACTCCACACAACGCACGACTGCCTATACTGCCAACACTCCTCCTCTCGGACCAACGCCGAGTGGAACTGCTTCCCACCAGAGGTGACGACCGACTGTCCCTTTTGTGGATATGTTCAAATCCCGGTTATAGTCCTACCACCACTACCCCCCCACACACGCACCTGCCCTTCCCTACCTTTCCCGCTGCTGTTGCTGGTCGTCTAGGCCACCGACCCACTCCGCTGCCAGAAAGCAAAACAAACAAACAACAACAACAAAATGTTTTTTGTCAAAATTACCATTGTCTAAATCCTCGAAACGATGAGAGTGGACAGTATCGAAAGAAGAACGTCTCCTTATCCACACCCCTTTTATTGTCTGCAACAGTAGTATACATTACTGCCTGGAAATGTGACAGCAAACGGTCCGGCTTTTGTTGTTGTTGTTGTTGGTGGTGGTGGTGGTGCACGGAAGGAATGGTGGAGGGGCTGGTTTGATGTAACAATCTGTGGCAGTGGCGAAAGCAGGACAAGCCAGTTAGTCGTCGCGCACTGTGGTCTAGCCTCACACTCGCATGTAGTCATCACTTTATTAAGTTGAATTGCCGTGTGAGGGATGATTAAAGTATACTGACTTGACTTGACCCGTTTATTTAGTCACTGAGGACGTGAGCATGCATCGCTTGCACAGGACATCCAAGAGACGGCGGTATGCGACAGGCGAGCTGCGACATTTAATGCAGTTTTGTACGTCTAATGTCGCTAATTGTCATTCACTAAATTCTATTTCAGCAGATCTGATGAACACACACACACACACACACACACACACACACACACACACACACACACACACACACACACACTGAAAACATTTCTTCTTTTTAAACAACAAAAAATGTCTCATTTTAAGATAAAGTTCTTGATTACAAATGTCTCTTCTGACCTGTGCTACCTTTGAACAAAAGTTGTTCTGAACCAAGGCTATTTATCATTTTTGTATCAAATGTTAACAGTGAGGTGCAGCTTTTCAATATGATAGACACAGTGACACTTTCCCAAGGCTGGAGAACACTCGCATCAATCTCACACAACTAACGAAAGCAGCAGTAAAATGTTGTGTTAGCTAGACACACCGTAGGGACTTTCCCCGGTCGCTCTGCGCGTTAAAACAAAGTCAACAAACTCGAATCAATGGCTGAAACGCAAAGTAAATCACGCTGTCAAAGACTCCGTACTAGGATGGGGGTGGTGGTGTTTTCTTCTTCTTCTTCTTCTTCTCTCTCTCTCTCTCTCTCTCTCTCTCTCTCTCTCTCTCTCTCTCTCTCTCTCTCTCTCTCTCTCTTTCTCTCTCTCTCTCCCTCTCTCTCCCCCCCCCCGCCTCCCTCTCTCTACCCGTTCGTCTCCATGCCAAATTCCCCGTGACGGGTTTTATCGGCTCCAAGGGTCTTAAAAGTCCCGCTAGCTGAGCCCACTTGCGTGGTTTTACGCGTCGGGAAAAAGCACACAAGTCCATCAACCTCTACTAAACAACGCAAACATGGCCCACACGAGTACCCCATCAACCTTGGACTGCAGGTCGCATGCCCTAAGAACGGTGTTTTGACTGATCGGCTTGAGACAGTAGCAGCAGCAACAGCAAGGAAGACCCAAGGCAGAGACGATCACCACACCATCGACCCGGCCATTCGTCCCACCCCCACATTTTGTTGCCCCATTTGCCGTTATTTCATCGACGATGGCCGATAACTGTCTTACTTCTATTTGCCTCAGATTTCACGCTAGCACCTGAATGTTTCCCGCCTGGAGCTCACGCTCCACGCAACGTCTCTACTGCACCCACCACTCTTTCTTCTCTGCTACAGTAGGTGACATCACTGTCTCGAAAACCGACTACTAACAGTCCTTCTTTTGTCGGGGCATAAAAGGAGTAGGGCAAGGGTTGGGGTCGGCTCTGGCGTAACTAACTGTGGCAGTGACGAAAGGGAGCCAGACCAGGTCTAATCGTCGCTGGAAACAGAGACGGTAGCAGTTGTATTATTCCTATTATTATCAGCAGTTTTACGTGCTTCTGTTGGAAGTGAGGTCTGGCGTAACTTCATGCTCCAAGCATGGAATGCCAGCTAGACCTACCCTTCTTTGTGTCTCTCCCACGATCGGTCGTGAACCCATTAACCCCGAAAACTGTCAGGTGAAGGGCGTTCTTCATACACTACGAAGTCGTTTGACGAGTAGTTAACTGGCCCACTTCGCCACGACCTTAATTTATTCGTCGAAGTTACATCGCAAGTCGGCTTGAGCGGGGTCTCGGCAATGTTGCCGAAGATATCCGCTGCTTGGATAATCACTCAGGTTTATCACACGTGACCTGATCGTCGGCCATTCTGCCAGGTGACCCGGGACCACCTGCGAACAATGGAAGAAGAGACTGCCACCACTGAGGATTAAGGGCTGACGCTTTTACTGCCCAGTTCCAGAGCTCAGGAGCTGTGTGAAAGTCGAGGTGGCCGTCCTGGGCTCTCGTCCCTAATAACCCTACGGTTTTTGTGGACGTAAAGCAACACTTCAACAACTGCCCAGTTTTCCCGTCCCTAATAAGCCTTACGGTTTCTGTGGACGTTAACACCATGTTTACTTACTGGCCTGTTTCAGAGCTCAGAAGCTGCGTGAAAGTCGAGGTGGACGTCCTGGGCTCCAGTCCCTAATAAGCCTACAGTTTCTGTGGACGTAAAGCAACACTCAACTGCCCAGTTGGAGCAACAAGGGACGTTCTGGGATCCAAGAATAGAAACGAAAGAATTAGTGATACGTATGTTTCTGCGGCAAATCACTGAAGACTTCAGAGCTCAGGGGCTTCAGAGCTGTGTGAATGTCGAGGGTTCCCCGTCCCTAATACGCCTGATGGTTTCTGTGGACTTAGCAACACTGAAAGGAAATCGCTGAAGGTTCCGGCGCGGATAACCCCGCTGTTTTAATTATCAAGAACCAGTGAACCGGTTTGGCCTAGCAGTAAGGCGTTAGGCTGGTAAGCGGAGGGACCTCGGTTCGAATTCGCTTCGGCCCTCCTTTCTCTTCAAAAGTTGTGGTCTGTGGACAGTCTTGTGACTTTGTCCCTCACAATTATGAAACATTAAAATGGCTCTCATCGCTGCCCATCTTAATGCAGAAGTCATTCCGGTGGTGACAGTGTAGCGATAGGTATATAATCTCCCTCTTCACCCCCCCCCCCCCCCCCTCCTTCTCCCCGTCCCTATTAAGCCTTATGGTTTCTGTGGACGTTACGCACCATGTTTATCAAGGTTTCAAGGTTTTATTGAGCTTTTTGCCCCTGGGGGCTAGCAAGCAAAGTTACATTCGCACACGAAATTCCTTATAAACAGGTACACGAGTACTAATAACAAATTACTACCGCACTTTATACATTAGACAAGAACAAGCGCTCAAACACAAATCAAAGTTGTTCATAAGGCGCAACAAACAGAGATTTTTTGTTTTCGAAGTCACCGAAGACATAATTTGGCCAAGTGGGCGACGCGGTGTTAACAGCCAATGCTATCAATGACTATATGGCGTAACCAAACTGCGGCCCGTGCACTGACGCTAAAGAACTTTAAGAAGGGCGAGCCAGAGAGTCGCCATCTTGTACTGGGAGCGTGGCGTGCATGGCCCGACCTTTGGCAGTTCTCCGATCTTCAGGATTGGCGGGGTCTCTCGATCACCCCACGGCAGCAGCCGAAGAAGGCGAGGCGGAAGATTCCGGAGATGGGTGGTGCAAGGAGGTCGGGAGGCAGGGTAGTAGGCAAACTCCAAGCACTGGTTTACGACATCCTTCCTCCAACCACTGCCATAGTTGATTACGCCATAGGTCTCGGAAAATTGACGAGCAATTTTTCCTTGATGCTTAAACGGCAGTAAGTTTGTAAGACAGAGACCACTCGAATTATATCAGACGTTTCTTTTATAACTGCCCACGTTGCTTACGCCAACACAAATAAAACCGAAATTGTTTAACACCCAAACCCTTCGGAATGCACTGACAGCGTCAGAGATAAAGAGTGCCCCTTCAGTGGCGTAACCAATTCTGGCAGAGTTTGGAGAAAGATGCCGGAAAGCGATGCTCGGAGTGTGGGCAGTAGGCAGGCAAGGGCTGCGTGAGGACGGCCGTTAGCAGCCCGTGGATACACACAATGCCACTCGAGTGAAGGCATCGTGTACACAACGTCTCCGAGACCGCCGGAACTCGCGAGTCCGGGTAGCCCTGGTGGTGGCGTAACGGGTTGCTTCACGAGCGAATCGTGACGGACCTAAGCGAGATCGACTGTTTAAGGTGAAGACTCTTTGATGCTCTCACTGACTCCTTCGTCGTGTTTGTGCTGTAGGAGGTACGTGGGAAGCCTGCACATAGCAATGTAATGTACAAAGAATATTTATAAAACACCTACAGCTAACGTGGTCTCGAAGCGCATAATGAGGTGAATACGCCAAACAGGTCTTTCCACGACCCTTACCTACAGCTAGCATTCGTTGAAGATCTGACTGTTCACTCATTACCTAGCTCATGTCGGGCGGATCCTGTGATAGTGATTGACCCCTACTTGGCCGTTCGGATTCATTCACGACCTAACTGACTCTTATTTGGCTAATCCGGCAAGACTGACTGTTCACTCATGACCCGACTCACATTCGGAAAATCCGATAAGAGACGCACGATCTCACTCACGCTAGACCAATCCGGTAGAATCGTCTGTTCGTTCATAATCCGACCCACACTAGACCAATCCGGTAGAATCGTCTGTTCGTTCATAATCCGACTCACACTAGACCAATCCGGTAGAATCGTCTGTTCGTTCATAATCCGACTCACACTAGACCAATCCGGTAGAATCGTCTGTTCGTTCATAATCCGACTCACACTAGACCAATCCGGTAGAATCGTCTGTTCGTTCATAATCCGACTCACACTAGACCAATCCGGTAGAATCGTCTGTTCGTTCATAATCCGACTCACACTAGGCCAATCCGCTAGGGTTGTCTGTTCGTTCGTGATCCGACTCACACCGGGCCAATCCGGTAGGATCGTCTGTTAGTTCATGACCCACCCACACTGTGTCAGTTCCGCAGGACCGATGATGATGATAATTATGGGCGCTTTTATATAGCGCTATTCTCCGCTTTTGTCGCATGTGATTCTAAATGAGTGACTGTCGATTTTTATAGCGCGTTTTGAATTTCCACCGAAGTGACGTACTTGCAGCGCTGTTTGATTGTTACATGGCTGGTGCCACGTGAAACTGCTGCCATTTCGGCGGGTTCTGTGTACACTATACAACCATGCACAATGCCACGTCACTTCATGCAAATCCACATACGTAGGGTATATGCGCATTTTAGCCGGAACCCGTCACCTACACTTTTGGCAGACTGACCGGGATCTTCTGCGTGCTGCTGCGGTAACACGGGGGTGGAACGGATACAGAACAGAAGAATCAGTACAGAGAGTTTACCCCGGAGAAAAAACTTTACCCGCCGCTCCTGCCGGAACTCGAACCCGCGACCTTTCGGTCACGAAATCTACACGCTAGAGAGAGCACATTTACATAGATACCATACCCATCCTCCCCGTGCCTAATAAACAATAATTATGAGGTTTCTGTGAACATTACCACCGTCTTCGGCTACGCCGCTGCAATTGGCTGTACGTACTACTGACCATGCAGCGATGAGAATGATCAGCGCGAGTACTGCAGCATGCGTGCTACTTGGTGGTGGGTACGGGCAAACTGATCCAGCGAAAGACCACAGCTGTGTAAAACGTAACAATGGGATAACAAACAAGGGACTTAGGTACAGTGCCAACAAATGGAGGAGGCTGAGGGCTTGCATGCCTAACAAGCCGTCCATACAGCCTCCCTCGCCTCTTCCCCGTCGCTTGAACTTTACCTTGGAATTGTGCAATGACGTTGGTATCTGCGAGACAATTTCTCTCCCTTCTTGCAAGAAGGTGTAAGAGGGGTAAGACGTTGGGGGGTGGGGGGAGCCCTCCAGAGGGGTCCCTCCCCGCCCCCAACCCCTTACTCCCCTTACATCTTTTGGGTTGAATTAACCAGGTGCATACGAGTGTACATTCGCTGCAGCATTTCATGTCGTCAGAATGTCTTTGAGGTCTATCCAAATGGGTTTCCCCAAATTTGAGTTGTATGATAGCAAACAGTGTGTTTTTTGTTTAGTTTTTTTGTAAGTTCGCGTACATTTGACAGAAAACGGAGAAGAAGACGCGGATAATATGGAAGACAGGAAAAGAAGAAGGAATAAAGCCGAATATGAACGTAACAAAAGCACCAATCCCTTACTTCAAATACGATTCATACTTTAGAAACCGAATGTTTCCCGGGTGAAGCATCCGAAAGACAAGCAGTTGGAGATTTTTATAACCCCGACTTTCATTCCTGCTTGCTGCATGTGAATATTCCGTAGTCTTCTTTCTCACGGGTGATGTTCTGATGGGAGGTTCACACGGCCATGAGGGAGTCAGCGTGGACGTGCCAAGATTCAGGTCGGGAAGCGAGTTTCACGTGCAGTGAACGGCGCCAATATACACAGCCGTCGCTCCCTTTTCAAAGCCCGTTGACAGACAAAAACCAACGTGTGTACAGGTGGACCCGTGGAACGCCTACGATCTTGATCTTGTTTCGATTCCATGCATCTTGCAGACTAACACGTCGGGAGATTTCTAAGGGGGTGGTGGTGATCCGGCTCTAGAAATTCCAGCTCTGTATGTTGTACAGTCAGAATACGTTTCCTGAGTTAGTTATTTTGGAGACTTTTAATCAGTGTCAAACTGTTTCGTTTACGGCTGAGGCTTTTCCAAGGGGATGTTGGGATGAAGTGCAAACTACTAAGCTTAAAGAGCCAGGGTTACTGTTGCAGCGAGTCGACGAGTTTTGGAAGTTTCGTTGGCTGTGCCGAAGACAAGAAAGGAAGCCGAATGATTCGTGCTTGCATTTGGACAGGTAATTTCCGCCATAAAACCCCACCCCTATCGCGGGGACTTTGCTGGGGAATACCCTATTTCTTCTTTTTCTTTCGTATAGTGTCCAACCGGCTTCAACACTTTGAACACTCCAACACTTTTTTAATGCTGAATTATTTTGGTGTTTCCATAATCCACCGAACTCCGACATGGCTTACACGATCTTTAACGGGCGTATGCGATCTTTTTACATGCACGTACGGGGGACAGAATTTGACTCACGGGGCGGGCGTAAACCTAATAATAATAATAATGGATAACTCTTGTAGAATGAAAATCCTTTTTTGAGAACAAAACTTCAATGCGCTAGCGCACACCACTCAATTTACACGATGTACACGTAGACCTACGCATAATCTATGTTCACAGAAAATGGTCTACCTAGGATTGTGAAAAGACCCAACTAAAGAAGAAAGTCTTCAGATGGGTTTTGAACTCAGACAGGGTGGGGAGATT
The DNA here is from genome assembly GCA_018857735.1 of Alviniconcha marisindica. Taxonomy (NCBI): domain Eukaryota; kingdom Metazoa; phylum Mollusca; class Gastropoda; family Provannidae; genus Alviniconcha; species Alviniconcha marisindica. Next base: position 630,280 of record JABMCL010002381.1, read on the forward strand.
TCACAGATTGGCCGGCAGCGAATTTCAGACAGATAGAGCGATGAAACAGAACGAGCACTCACCAAAAGATTTTTCGAGAGCGTTTCCTTTGAGGGTCGGAGGGTGCGTGGTCTTTGATATGTGCAGAGCGAAGATGAAAGGTGAGTGTCGCAAACGTTGCCACCTTGTACTCGCCTAGCACGAATCAACTGGAACAACTTAGAACAGGAGACAGTTAGTAGTAAGACAGTAGAAAAATTTAAGACAAATCTCTCGCTGCCCCTTAAACATCGAGTGCTCCCCCTTGCCTGCTGACGCTATGCCCAAGACTGGGTCCTGTCGGCGTGTCGCACTTATACAAGACACGGTGCGCATCAAGATGAAGTTCAAGAATGGCAGCCCGTTCATGTGAAGACCACGCTCCATCATGTTCAAATTTTGGCTTGTTAAAGTGAGAGCGAATACCGACTCTTGTCCTGCGCCACCGTGTCGGCTAACTTACACATAGTCTCCCATTCAGTTTACCTGTACCCGTTACCTGTGCACCTGTGTGAGGTATCCTCTGGTGGAGTGTATGTACCTTGTATTTACACGCATGCCAGGTGAGAGTTACCGTAGTATCTGTTGTTTGGTGGAGTGTATGTACCTTGTATTTACACGCATGCCAGGTGAGGTAATGTAGTATTCTCAGGAGGAGTTTATGTACCTTGCATTTACATGCATGCCAGGTGAGAGTTACCGTAGGCGACCTAGATTTTTGTTGCTGTACTTGTGTTACGTATTTTGAGTGCTAATTAACTCTCTTGCGTGTTGATTCTGCACGAGCGCTCAGGGCCTCGTTCTGTTTTAGACTTGCAACACTCACCTACTCAATCCTCCAACCAGTCACACAGCTACCCACTCACTCTGCTACGTACCCTCCAATTACTCACCTACCCACCAACTAGTCCCCCACCCACTCCCCCTCAGTCACTCTCTGAAGGTGTTCGCCTGTTGAGAGGTACCCATACATCAGGGCCTACGTCGATGGGTGTGGGTTTCGCAATGTCCCGTCAGCCGAGCGCCTTAGCTTCTACGAGACACGCAGCACGCTCAGTCCATGCCATTTCCCGTTCACGGCTCTGCATCGTTGTCCAAGTGTGGGAGTCACTTTCCGTTTCTTCCACGGCATTTTTCCATTGGAAGTCGAGGTCAGAGCGGGAGTCGTTACGCTGACTCAAAACAGCGACTGCTAGGCTGTGTCCTCTGTTGGATGAGGAAGGCGGATTGGCCGAAAGTCGATGCTTCACGAGTTAGTGTTAGTGTGTCTGTGTACCAGAACTAGTGGCCATATGTCAGTTCGAGGTACCGACACGGCTCGAATCATCGACTTCCGGTCTATACCGGAACCAGCGGCCATGTCAGGTCGAGGTTCTGTCACGGCTCGAAGCATCAACTTCCGGTCTATCGTACGGATTGAGGGCAGACTACTGTAGTCGCCGCCGTTTTAGTGGAAGGTGTCCCTGGTTTGTCTTTCCGTATATAAAATACACACGCGCGCTCGCACACACATACACACGCGCGCGCGCGCATGCACGCACACACACACGCACATACACACACTCACACACACACTCACTCTCACTCTCTCTCTCTCTCTCTTCTCTCTCTCTCTCTCACACACACACACACACACACACACACACACACAACACACACACACACACACACACACACACACACTCACTCAACACACACACACACACACACACACACACACACACACACACACACACACTCTCTCTCTCTCTCTCTCTCTCTCTCTCTCTCTCACACACACACACACACACACACACACACACATACACACACACACACCCTCCAACCTCCTCCACGGCACCCCATCCCAGCCCGCAGCCACCCCACTCTCTCTGTTTCTCTCTCACTTCTCAAGGCCATCCCCAGCCTCCCTTTCACGATGCTCCCAGACAAAAACCGATGCGTGCAGGCAGACTCATTGAGGCAGCGAGGAAAACGGCTGGGCCAGAAACATGGAGGGAGGGGGGGTTGGTAGGGGGAATCGCGGTAAACAGGAGGTGAATCTCGGGTAAACTGCAGGTAGACACCACGAGTATATACACCGGAGCCGGCAACAAGGCCAAACAACGCCCCTGGTTCTGACTGAATTAGTTTTTAGTAAGGTACACACCTATGCTGACATCTTTACACCAGCCACTTCCGCCTACTGATGTTCAGCCGCCGGATGCCCAGCTGTCCATCATCTTAGGATCAGTCACAAGACTGCACAACCTACGGAAATATAATGTCGAATTCAGTTCAGCTCAAGATGGTATCTATGCGCGCGGAAAAGCCCATATGCGCACCACCCCGTCTCTCAGAAGTTTCCCCAACGTTGCCTTTGAAACCGTTCCAATGTTCGCCTGATTGACGATGGCCCTCTCTTGTCCTTTCAAGGAAGATTGTTGAGAACTTCCTATTTCCACGCCTCTCTCCTCCAGGTAATCGACGGTGCGATGTCCTTGGCTTTGTGCCCGTAGGCAGTGTCTAAAGCTCCTCAACACTTCAGATCTTCAGAGACGCATGCCACTTAATGTCCAAATCAAGAAAAGAAAACTGTCGTGTATACATCAGGAAGAAGAAGAGGGCGGGGTGGGAGGGCGAAAAAGAAAACGAAGAATGGGGAAGTGAAAGAAAGAGGAGATGAGAGTAACGAGGAAAATTCTCGACGACGAATTTATTTTATTTTTTAAATGGGGGGGGGGGGGGGAGTAGAATGCAATGAAAAGCAGAAGAAACAAAAGACGAAGAAGACCAATTGGATGGAAACAGAAAAGGAGTGTTAGGAAAGGAAGAAGTGGAAAAAGAACAGGAGGCAGAGGAAAGAGAAGACGAAAGAGATGTGAGGAGATGGAGAAGAGAGACAAAAATAACGGAGGGGATGAGAAAAGGAAGATGAAAAGACGAAGAAGATCGAGCAGAAGAGACGAAGAGAGAGAGAAGACAAAGCAGAGGAAGAGGAGAGAGAGAGAGAGAGAGAGAGAGAGAGAGAGAGAGAGAGAGAGAGAGAGAATCAAATAAAAATAAATCAAATAAGAATAAAATAAGAATAAAATAATTGCTGATAGTGCAGCCTACCCCTGAGAGACAGAGACAGACAGACAGACAGACAGACAGACAGACAGACAGACAGACAGACAGACAGACAGAGAGAGAGAGAGAGAAGAAAAAATCAAAATAAATAAAATAAAATAAGAATAAAATAATTGCTCATAGTGCAGGCTACCTCTGTTTTTTGTTTGTTTGTTTTTTGTTGTTGTTTGTTTGTTTTTCCTCAGCCAACGAACAAAGGAATAGTTTAATAACGCTTAACTGATTGATGCATTACGTATGAAAACGAACACAACCACAGACACCTCAGCCGCCTACGATAAATACTAATGATAAATCACCTAGCATGCGAGCCCTAAATGCAAAGCAGACAGGAAATCAGCCAAGTTCACATCGTGCTTTGTTTCATTCGCCCAACAATGCACGTATACACAACAGCGTTACTTCTGGATTCGATGCGTGGCTTAATTCTTTCGTTTCTGACCGTAGGGAAGAAAGACGACATGAAGCACCCAGCTCCTTGGACGACATGAAGCACCCAGCTAAGGAGCTGGCGGCGTGAATCGTTTATGGGCTCACTGGTCCATTTGCTGATGCGGTCAGCGCCATTTCGCCACTATGCTCTGATTGAAGTTAGTGTCTGTGCTTTGCTAAATGTCCGTACAAATGGCTGGCTCGTGGGGTACACATTCCGGGTAACGTTTCTTCTACTGCAATTTGTTCTCTTTTAGTGAAGAGTCTGCCGCTATTTTACCGGGAATAAAAAAGGCACACGCGTAGACGTTATACCCTTATCAGCTTTGGTTATATATATATATATATATTATGTGTGATGTGAGTTGACGTGTAGTATATATATATGTGTGTATTGTGTATATAGTGTGAAGTGTGGTGTGTGTGTGGTGTGATGTGGAGTGTGTGTGTGTGTGTGTGTGTGTGTGTATTCGTGCGTACAAGCCTGTGTACGTGTGTGTCAGCATGCGTGTTTTCGCATGGATACGTGCGAGTGTGTGTGTGTGTGTGTGTGTGTGTGTGTGTGTGTGTGTGTGTGTGTGTGTGTGTGTGTGCATTACTTTGAGCGTTTATTTCAAAACATTGATATGCTAAGTCATAATTTAAATCAAACTGGTTACGGATAACTTGTAACTTAACCATGCAAATGTTCAAAACCTGTTAACGGTAGCTTACTTTTTTTTCTTTTTTTTCCCTTCCAGACTTTGTATTTGGGTGTTTGCATGAAGCAACTGGCATACATTTGCACTTTTCATGAGTAAAGTCCAGCTTTTAAAGCGTAAATATTTCAACCTTTGTGTTTCATTAAATCGTTCCATTCGACGCGCATGTAGCTGTTAAAATAACGAGCCTTTGTACTTCATTATTCGCTTCAAGTCGCTGGCACACTCAAGCTGCTCGGGCGTTTAAGTGTATTTTGTTTTCTGTCTTTTGACTCATTTTTTTTCTTTGTTTCTCTCCCCCCCCCCCCCCCCCCCCCCCCCCCTTTTTTTTCGGGTGGGAGGGGCTTCTTTTGTCTGAAAAAAGTATTTAGTCTTTGTAATTGATTCTTTGCTTCAGAGTAGCTAGCGCGAATCTGCATTTCTTTTGCGTAAATTTTGCAGCTTTTGAAGAGTAAAGTTATGTATTGATTTACACAGTTACAGTTCTCTCTCTCTCTCTCTCTCTCTCTCTCTCTCTCTCTCTCTCTCTCTCTCTCTCTCTCTCTCGACATTCGATCACCTGACGTTGTAAGGACCTTCTTTTCTCAGCTGCATATCTGAAGCCTTTCCTTCAAATAATCTGAAACGGTTTACAGTGCATACTATTTACTTCATACTTTCTCCCTTAACGTTCACGAAATTGTACCTTTTCTGATTGTATTCGTGTGAAGTCTGTTTTGGCAGCCTTGTGTATTCTGTCAATTAGACTTGCTTGGCTACCAATTCCGTCACTTGTTTGTTTTGCGTACGTGCACAATTTTCAGTCTATGTTGTTTAAGCTGGTCAGCGTTAGCTTAGTCCAGTAACCACCGAAACGATCGGATAGATGATGTGCGTACTGAAAAAAAGCACACTCTGTGTGTGTGTGTGTGTGTGTGTGTGTGTGTGTGTGTGTGTGTGTGTGTGTGTGTGTGTGTGTGTGTGTGTGTGTGTTGTGTGGTGAGGTGTGGTGTGGTGTGGTGTGGTGTGGTGTGGTGTGTGTGTGTGTGCTCGCGCGTGAGAGAATGGGGAGGGAAAGAGAGCGAGCGAACGCGAATGCGTGTTTTTGTTTGTTTGTTGTGTGTGTGTGTGTGTGTGTGTGTGTGTGTGTGTGTGTGTGTGTGTGTGTGTGTGTGTGTGTGTGTGTGTGTGTGTGAGCGCGCATAAACTATTAATGTTTTCAAACATTTCTTCCTCATGAATAGCACTGCAACGAAATGTTTTGCGCGAATTACAAAACAATAAGATCCCTAACTGACTGGACACAAAGCAATACTGGCAATACACAAAGCCCAGTAAAACCTTTCTTATGATGACGTGCACGCTCCGGTATAATTATTCAGAGAACGTCAATTCAACGAACGCATTCAAGCGATCATCGAGGCGTGAACTTGCTTGAGCGTTCACGGACAAATCAATAACTTTCCTTGTCGTTTTTAGAGCGCAAACAGCCGGTAAGTAGAAGGTAAAGCCTGCGGTTAACAGCTGTGTGTAGCAGGGAAGCTGCCACCAAGCCCCACTACTTTTATCCCTGCACGTGGTTAAGTAGCAATGAAGTCATCAGTAACTCGTAAAGAGAAAGTTATGTTGACACGCAGTAAAGCAACGACATTTAGCTGTTTGTTTACCCAAAATGTTGATAGCATAATTACACGTACCGAGTTTTCATTTTCGATAAATGTCTGAATAGCAACTTCATTCCTGCACACTTCATCATGACTGGACGGTAAAAAAACACGATGGAATTTTCTTTTTTTCCTCAGCAATTGTGTTTTATTACAATTATCAAGGGCTCTCGAACACCTCATCTCGAGATGAGCCCTAAGCGCTTCACAATGGAAACTCTCTCTCTCTCTCTCTCTCTCTCTCTCTCTCTCTCTCTCTCTCTCTCTCTCTCTATATATATATATATATATATATATATATATATATATATATATATTCTGTTTCCGAGAAGACCCACTGCGCTCTAGTCGTGTGAGACTCTAGTGAACGAGTGATGGTAGCTTTACACAGCGCGTTTTGAATCTCCACCGAAGTGGTTACAGCGCTGTTTGGTTGTTACATAGCTGGTGTCACGTGAAACTGCTGCCGTCTCGACGGACGTTCTGCGTACACCACACAACCAATCACCAATTTACAGTGTCCTTTTATTCGAAGCCACATGTACGTAGGGTGCATGTGCGTACAGCTGTAACCTGCCACCTGCACTTTTGGCAGAATGACCGGGGCCTTTTACTTAATTGCTACTGCGGAAAAGACGGGGGTGGAACGGGTACTGAAATAAGAGTCGGCACAGAAGGTTCACCCTGGAGAAGAATATTGTCCCGCAGCTCCTGCCGGGACTCGAACCCGCTAACTTTCGATCACGAGTCCGGCGCTCTATTCCCCGCCATCTCCCCCTCCTCCCCCCCCCCCCCCCCCCCTCCACCTTCCGGGCTGGTATGGATTCGCTGCGATGTTGTTTTCTTGAGCATAATTATGTTGGCGGGGGTTGGGGGGTGGGGGGCACTCAGCAACGACACTTGATAATTATTGTCTTTAGGTTGCAGTACGGATCATATATCATGATCTTCATTTCGGGTGAAAAACAAAGAAACAAGTGAACAGACAGGATTCTCTTTCTGTTTGCCGTACAGACAGGATTCTCTTTCTGTCTGCCGTACAGACAGGATTCTCTTTCTGTCTGCCGTACAGACAGGATTCTCTTTATGTCTGCAGTACAGACAGGATTCTCTGTCTGCTGTACTGACAGGATTCTCTATCTGCTGTACTGACAGGATTCTCTATCTGCCGTACAGACAAGATTTTCTTTATGTCTGCCGTACTGACAGGATTATCTGCCTGCTGTACTGACAGGATTCTCTATCTGCTGTACTGACAGGATTCTCTATCTGCCGTACAGACAGGATTTTCTTTATGTCTGCCGTACAGACAGGATTCTCTATCTGCCGTACAGACAGGATTTTCTTTATGTCTGCCGTACAGACAGGATTCTCTATCTGCCGTACAGACAGGATTCACTGTCTGCTGTACTGACAGGATTCTCTATCTGCCGTACAGACAGGATTTTCTTTATGTCTGCAGTACAGACAAGTACAGACATTTCTTGGATTTTAACGTCCCTCAGATTAAAGTACAGACAAGACGCAGAATGACACAAAATGCACTGACAATATAGCTAGACGCACAGCCAAAGCGTAACCACTGTGTTCACATTTCTGTGAACCAAATATATGTTGCCTGTAAAATGTCTAAACGCTATGTTTACTTGCTTGCTCAATACCGCTGGTGGACAGTGTGTTAAGTAAACATGATGCTTAATGTCCACAGAAACCGTACGGCTTATTAGGGACGGGGAGAAGGGGGGATGGGGTTATGGAGGTGGGTGAGAGACACCACCAGAATGACTCCTGCATTAAGATGGGCAGTGATGAGAGCCATTTTAATGTTTCATTAATTGTGAAGGACAAAGTCACAAGACAGTGTCGAGAGACCACAATTTTTGAAGAGAAAGGAGAGCCGAAGCGGATTCAAACCGAGGTCCCTCTGCTTACCAGCCTAACACCTTACCGCTAGGCCAAACCGGCTCACAGACAGTGTGTTTAGATCACTAATGGTATTGAGCAAGCGCTAACCACTGCTCACAACCGGTGCTGAACTCTGAACGTTACAGATAGACACACAGAGACTCTTCTTTATTCATAATATCCTTAAAATACTACTACTAATAATAAAATTTACTATTATCAAATATGACAGCATTAGTACAGTAAAGGTTTGGAGGCGTTCATATCATGGGAATAAGCTCAAATGTGTGTACTGCAGTTTGTGAACATGTTTCGTTTGCAGTTGCTTCGTTTTCTTCGAGGAAAAGAGGCCTTTCGCTGAAGACGTCCAAAGAAAAACTGAGGCTTCATCTACAGATGAAGAGCAATGCCAATGAAACAATTTTCTTAAAAATAAAAAATAAAAAAGACAAAAAAGTCTTAATATGATGGCTGCATGGGCTCACGCTTATTGCCCAGATTGATTTACGTCTCAGCGCCATGGAAACGAGCTTGAACGAGGTCTTCTACATTGATGTTTTCATGCCAAATTATTTGTAGGCTAAAACTGGGAGATTCAATCTACATCCCAAACACTTCATCTAGTCTGGGCCATTCTCCATCGATCCTGAGGGCATGTTATGCCCGCACATTCGTTAGTGTAGTGTGTATATATACGCCATCAAGTCGGTGGTGTGCGTCTTTCCTGCGTCAATCGTGGGTATATCAGGCACTGTCGATGGTGGTCTAATTAGACCAGTCCCATGAAGTTAATAATGTACGTCCTCCATTCATTTATGCAGCCTTAAAGATACCTGACTACTAGCCTTTTCCAGACATATGTTGTCTGTCCAAAAAGGTAGAAACTATTGAAGAACATAAAATGAAGGAATCTGATTTCATTTTGAACTTATAAACCGAATTCCGTGAGTAACGATTAGCAGGACTAGTACACAACTACGGGAAAAGTGTCCTAGCTCGCCTGTCGCACACACCGGCCTCTCTTGGTGTTCGGCACGAAACGTGCATGCTCACGTCACCCGAGGAGACATCTATAAAGGCTGCGATAGCGTCAGGCCGGCTGTAACCTCTGGCGGCTGTAACCTCACTCACGAAACCATTTTCTAAAATCGTAATGCAATCAACCGGGTAATTCTAGACAACAAACAACCACTATTTCAGGTTTTGATTTTATTTGCTTTGTTGGGCAAAACATATTCTGTGAAGCGTATTTCCTTGAAACTTCTTCTACTGTGTCTACAGCAGTGATTTTTCTCTCGGCTTAAGGCGGGGTGGGACAGCCCAAGGACATACGAGAACAACAGCATGTCGTTTTATCCGAGGAGACTATGCAACGTTTTCACTGCTCATCGTGGCAAATCCCGAGAGGATCGTGTTTCTTCTTATGCTCTGTACATACAGGGATTGAACAGTCTTCACCAAGCTGTACGTTCGATAATAAACGCTGCATTTACGCGTTGTCGTTAAGCGAGCAATATCGTCTTCAAAACCCCAGACACCAACCAGCTTGCAGGTCTATAATCAACAGAACATGAACTACAGAAGGGCATTAAAGGACACGAGAGTGCGAGTGATTGTGCAGATAAGCTGAATATTGAACATAAATCACAACACACGAGGGTATTAAAATCGTTCATGCACGCGCCGTCTGCACACCGCGTGCACACGAGTGACAGCTCCACCAGACAGTGAAGAAGGCGGGGTTGTGCGGTTTTGGATCAGTTTTGATTGTGTTGGTTGCATGTGGTTGTGCATTGCGCGCGTGGGCTGTTTGCTTAAGTTTAGCTTCTCTCCAAATACTGAAAGTGAACAAGTATAAATAGTGGTTGTATTGCATTCGTGCATGTTTGTCCCCACGTGTTTGCGTGTGTATAATCATGTGTACGTGCGTGTGCTTGTGTATATGTGTGCCTGCGTGTGTATATGTGTGCGTGCGTGTGTATATTTGTGCGTGCGTGCGTGCGTGCGTGCGTGCGTGCGAGCGTGTGTGTGTGTGTATTTCGACTGGGGGCCATAATATATTATGTTTAAAGCAAAAACAAAAGGCCGAGAGAAGAGTGCTACCACAAAATGTTTGCGCGTTCTTTTTATTATGAAAAACAGATACTTTCGCTTTTTTTCTTCTTCTTTTTTTCCTTTTTTTTCTTTCTCTCTCCCTTTTTTCCCCTTCTCTTTTTTGTTTTGTTGTTTGTTTTTGTGTTTTATGTTTATCTGTTGTTGTTTGTTTGTCTGTCGCTGTGTTGTTGTTGATTTGTTGTTGTTGTTGTCTTGTGTTTTCTTTGGTTCTGTCTTTTGTTTGTTTGTTTTGGTTGCTGTTGTGAAATATCGAAACTGGTTTTTTTGTTTAAAAAAAATTTAAAAAAATGCATAGAAGCCTTTTACCAAGTAAATAATTTGTATGAAAGCACATTTATCTCACGGCTTGAAATCAAAAGACAGTCGCATTATCGCAAATCCGGCTTGCACACAGATTTAGTTTACGCTGAGCACAGTTATATTCAAGAAAGCACGAACCAGACAGGCTTTGCCAAGGCTCTGGTTAAAAAAGAAAGCAAAAAGAGTGGGGGCACAAATGGAAGACAAAAAATAATAAAAAATAATTAAGATTCAGGACACTGATCTTTTGGTTTGCCCTTTCTCCGGGAGACTTCCCACACATTTTTCTTTTTATTTGTTTATTTAGTTGAGTGTTTATCTATGTATCTATTCTTCATTTGTTCGTTTTGGCTGTCTACAACATGTACTTACGTGGATTTGTGTGTATGGTGACGTTCCAAGGTCTTTGTCTTGTGCTGATCTTTCAGACAATGCTGAGCATCTCCGGTGACATAATTATGACTATTGTAAGGCAAGAAAAAACAAAAAAACAACAACGACAACAAAACTGAAAATGCTGTAACTATCTTTTCCCGTAAACATGAATCTGGTTGCCCGTTCCTCTTACAAAACACGACAAATATAACTGCTAATTTGTTGTCCATGATTATTTTGTAGACCAGAAAGCTCCGTAATAATTCCACACATCACTTTTGGAACACCTTTAAGACAGGAAGTGCGGGTTGCTGACACATTTTCGTGCACTCGGCATTTCGTCAAAAGGTTCAGGCAGACAAGTAAACCGACATTCTCCTTCCTGTGATGGACTCGGCATCTGGTCACGATGACGTCTAAGTCGACGGTTAAACTGACAGTCTGATTCTCCCTTGTTTCGGCTTGGGCATCCACTCACAAGGACTGAGTCGACAAGTAGGCTGGCAGTTCGGTTTTTCATTCCTATGGCCTTGGTTGCCATTCACAAGGTCGGATTTGGAACGTAAGCTGCCAGCAAACATTTTTCATTGTCTTAGCCTCGACGCCCAGTCACAAGGTCTGAGTTGGCAAGTAAACTGGCAGCTCGGTTTTTGATTGTCTTGGTCTTGGCCTCGACAGCCAGTCACGAGGTCTGAGTTGGCAAGTAAACTGGCAGCTCGGTTTTTGATTGTCTTGGTCTTGGCCTCGACAGCCAGTCACGAGGTCTGAGTCGACAAGTAGGCTGTCAGTTCGGGTTTTCATTCCTATGGCCTTGGTTGCCATTCACAAGTTCTGATTTGGAACGTTAGCTGCCAGTTACGGTTTTTCGTTGTCTTTTCTTTGACTTTTCTTTGACAAGGTCTAATTCGACAAGTAGGCTGGCAGTTCGGGTTTTCATTGATATGTCCTTGGCACCCGATCACAAAGTCTGACTTGGAACGTAAGCTGCCAGCTAAGGTTTTTCGTTGTCTTGGCCTCGACAACCAGTCACAAGATTTGAGTCGACAAGTAGGCTGGTAGCTCAGTTTTTGATTGTCTTGGTCTTGGTCTCGACATCCGGTCACAAGGTATAAGCCCACATGTAAGCTGGAATCTCACTTTTTCATTCCTATGCCCTTGGCCTGAGTCGACATGTAAGCTGGCAGCTCAGTTTTTCATTACTATGGCCTTGGCATATAGTCACAAGGTCTGAGCTGAAAGGTAATCTGGAAGCCTGCATGGTTATCCCTACAGTCGTCTGGCCTCGATACCTATCACTAGCTCCGAGCCGACAGGTAAACTGCAAGGCTGGTTCTTCCTTTCATCGACACGTTGATAACGGGGGAAAAACATTTATTTCGCTGTTGAAAGCCGAGGATCAGACTGAACTTTACATAGGTGACTTTTAGTCCGCTTCCAGACGGCTCGACCTATTTTTTTATTTTTTAAATTATTTTTTAACCTCTTCCTCCTCTTTTACATACTAATTTTAAGCAATGAAGCAATCATATAAAATCTACTGAGATGGTTGATCCGAGTGTGGCTGGGTGCGAGTCTGCAGTGTCTAACTCGGTTAAATCAAAAAGTACAGCTGATACACCCTCTCCCATAAGAAGGTATATAATATACACACGCACACAGACTGCATAAAAGAGCCTCGAGAAAGACATTATTAGTCGAAATACTGAGGACATTTTAACCCACTTTTTGTGTCTCTGCATTTATCATATATAAAATTTCAACGTCATCGTTACATCGCAAGTTATTAAAAAGTAAAAGTGCTCCAGAGAAGACTGTATTTGTTTAGTTGATTTAAACCAAAAAATATTCAAATACAAAATAAAAGATTGATTGCAAAGTTTGTTTACTTCTATATGATTATATTACAAACTATGTGTGTATGAAAGAGAGAGAGAGAGAGTGTGTGCGTGCGTGCGTGTGTGTGCGTGCGTGCGTGCGTGCGTGCGTGCGTGCGTGCGTGTGTGTGTGTGTGTCTGTGAAAGTGTGAATGTCTGTGGTGTGTATGTGCGTACGTCTGTAGCTGTGTGTGTGTGTGTGTGTGTGTGTGTGTGTGTGTGTGGTGTGTGTGGGTGTCCCAACCGGAAATGATCCGGGCGTACTTTCGAGCTGTTTTCACTTGCGGCAACTGAGACTCGGGTAGCCTCTGCTATAAGTACATTTTTGCTACAACTAGTCGAAGCTGCATCCTGCTTTGCAGTCCGCGTCTCGTTCTGTCTGCTTGTCTCATGTCAACCAGTCTGTGATCGTTGAACAGGCAGCCGGTAGTCTACTGTCGAACAGTCTCAGGTATTGCCTACCTGTTAAGATACATGCATTGTACCCGATAATCGCCCTGATATAATCGCACTGGTTGACTGGGCGTAAAATACCAATTTACTTACTTACTTATTTACGTACCCGATATCTCAGAATGTATAACTTTTATTCTCCGCTGGAACGATAATTACCATAATGCAGAATTCAAACTGGTTCGTTGATGATGACGTACGCTCATTTGTGTCTCTTTATTTTGGGGTGTGGGTGGGTGGTGGCGACATTTAGCATGTTTCACATTCAGCATGTGGTAAATGCCGCCCCCAATCCCATTCCCACCCACCCACACCGCGCAACACAAACACTCATAATTATAGGAGCGTTTGTTATCATCAACGTATCCGGTTGAATTCTGCATTATTATTACTACACTGAACACGAGTTCACTCACTGGCCATGCACCAAGTCAGTGTAGTCGAGTCACAGAAATTCGGTGAGCTTCGATTCAACTGCACAGTAATTACGCCTGTCATTTGACAGCACACATGTTAGTTTTACAGCAGGAATTGTGTTGACAGTTAGCCAGCATAAAATTATCACTGGACACCATCCTTGACACGCAAAAAGAAACCCGACGAGAAATTCTCCCACACAGGCATCAGCAAACGGCTCCCTTATTACACATCCCGAGATTATTTCTTCTTTTTCTGAAACAAGAATTATCTCAAAAATACACCGCGAAAGATTACAACCTTGCCGTCTGTACGCTGGTGGAGTGCTGAGACTTCGTGAGCCACTCGATCTAAGAATTAATGTGGCCGGCAAAAAGACTGGGGATAGCTTGATCGAAGAAAATCCTTTCAAACCAATTGCTATTATTTTACAGTTGCCATGGCGACTTCCCTTCCTGCTTTTGCTTGATGTGACGCGGTGCAGGTTCCTTTTGAATTTCACCAGCAACGAAATGAACGGTATAAAATTTCAGTCCGATTAGTTCTGGTTCTGTAGTAATTGCATCCGAACGCGAACATTTTTCGTTTCCTCCCTCTCTCTCTCTCTCTCTCTCTCTCTCTCTCTCTCTCTCTCTCTCTCTCTCTCTCCATCTTAAAGTGGCAGTCACCAGCTTTTTGTTTTTGTTTTTCATGCCACTATTTTTTTGTGCATGCTTTATAAGGTGACAATGCAATGTTCTTTCGCAATAATCCCTGGAAAAATCGACGAGGGGCGGGTAGCATTACAACCGGTGTCCAAACATGACATGATTGTATACCACCCTCCTCTAGCTTTGTCTGTTAGGAAATTCATGAAGCTAACGGAAAGTAGTTGACAGATTGTCATCTTTGCAATAGAGGTGAGACTATGTGCTGCTGTGAAAGGAAAAGAGTGGTCAAACAAAACCGGTCGTAAATTAGACCATGTTACCCCATCGCACATTTTGGTGCTACCAATACGTCATGACAGCTAGCGGCCATGCAGTACCTCAGTGGTTAGAGCCTGTGCGATTTGACCTAGCGGACGCATCAGTGGAAGAGCGAGGGTTCTATCCTTCACAAGGGGCTATGGAGACAGTTTTCACCTCTGATATGTCGTACCGTCGGGGTCTGGCTGTCGGTGTTTTTCACCGGGTAGGTCTATTCCGGTCTGCTCACTACCTCTCTTACAAGGACAGAAGGCTATTTATTCGCTAGTGACATTCAAATTACACAAAAATGTGTCTTGGTGAGGTTTTATTTATACAATCCATTACGAAAATAATAGACAAAACATTACAATTAGCCATGTAAAATTATAATTCAACATGACGCAGTCTCATTCATGCAGCGTAAGCTAACACACACACACACACACACACACACACACACACACACACACACACACACACACACACACAATCATTCACATTGACAAGCCATAACTTTCTGCATTTCGTACAGGCGGGTGCAAGTAACCTGCACATCCGACTTACGTAAAGGTTCATTCATCTGCACGGTCAAACATTTCAAAATGCTCATTAATATTATTAAAGAAGGATGTACGTACCACTGCCAATGTAAGCGCTAGGGCAGTATTTAATTGCACATTCAGAACCGCCCATCAGTTTCAGTTAGCTTCCTGCCCTACGGCGATCTGGGCCCATTTAGAGATGAATCGCTTGGAATGCTCATTAATATTAGTACCATGATGACGTTCGATCAAAGGTTCACTTCATTTAAGGCAGTTGACTGAGTACTAAAATTTGTTACAATATTAGCCTTCTTCATCTGAATCCCAAAGGTCCATTCTATGCTGAGCAAGTCTTAGCCTTCCTCATCTGTATCCCTATGCTGAGCGAGTCTAATCCTTCCTCATCTGTATCCCTATGCTGAGCGAGTCTTAGCCTTCCTCATCTGTATCCCTATGCTGAGCGAGTCTAATCCTTCCTCATCTGTATCCCTATGCTGAGCCAGTCTTAGCCTTCCTCATCTGTATCCCTATGCTGAGCGAGTCTTAGCCTTCCTCATCTGTATCCCTATGCTGAGCGAGTCTTAACCTTCCTCATCTGTATCCCTATGCTGAGCGAGTCTTAGCCTTCCTCATCTGTATCCCTATGCTGAGCGAGTCTTAGCCTTCCTCATCTGTATCCCTATGCTGAGCGAGTCTAATCCTTCCTCATCTGTATCCCTATGCTGAGCGAGTCTTAGCCTTCCTCATCTGTATCCCTATACTGAGCGAGTCTTAGCCTTCCTCATCTGTATCCCTATGCTGAGCGAGTCTTAACCTTCCTCATCTGTATCCCTATACTGGGCGATCCTAAGCCTTCCTCATCTGTATCCTTACGGTCCAACCAACGTTGGATGAGTCTATTAGCTTTCCTCATCTGAATCCCTGAGGTCCGCCCAATGTTTGGCATGTCCTAACTTCTCTGATCTGAATTCTTGGGGCTAGTCTGTTAGTTAGGTTTTCTCATCTGAATCCATCACATCCACTAAATGTTGGCCTCCCTCATCTGAATCCTTAAGGTACCACCAATGTTGGATGAGACTTAGCTTTCCTCATCTGAATACCTCAGGTCCACTAAATGCTGGGTGAGTCTAATCCTTCCTCATCTGTATCCCAATGCTGAGCGAGTCTTAGCCTTCCTCATCTGTATCCCTATGCTGAGCGAGTCTTAGCCTTCCTTATCTGTATCCCTATGCTGAGCGAGTCTTAGCCTTCCTCATCTGTATCCCTATGCTGAGCGAGTCTTAGCCTTCCTCATCTGTATCCCTATGCTGAGCGAGTCTTAGCCTTCCTCATCTGTATCCCTATGCTGAGCGAGTCTTAACCTTCCTCATCTGTATCCCTATACTGGGCGATTCTAAGCCTTCCTCATCTGTATCCTTATCGGTCCAACCAACGTTGGATGAGTCTATTAGCTTTCCTCATCTGAATCCCTGAGGTCCGCCCAATGTTTGGCATGTCCTAACTTCTCTGATCTGAATTCCTGAGGCTAGTCTGTTAGTTAGGTTTTCTCATCTGAATCCATCACATCCACTAAATGTTGGCCTCCCTCATCTGAATCCTTAAGGTACCACCAATGTTGGATGAGACTTAGCTTTCCTCATCTGAATCCCTCAGGTCCACTAAATGCTGGGTGAGTCTAAGTCTTCCTCGTCTGAATCCTTAAGGTACCACCAGTGTTTGATGAGTCTTAGCTTTCTTTATCTGAATCCCTTAGGTCCACTCAATGTTGGGCGAGTCCTAACTTGTCTCATTTGAATTCCTGCGGTCCACCCAAGTCTTTCAGCTTACCTCATTTGATTCCCAGAGGTCCACCCAACGTTGGGTGAGTCTTAACTTACCTCGTCTGAATCCCTGAGGTCCACCCAACGTTGGGCGAGTCTTACCTTTCCTCATCTGTATACCTCGGGTCCGGGGTTTCAGTAGTGAGGTTTGTTTTGTCATCAAGATTATTAGTAATTATGGACGCAGTTCCGATTTATTTCAAATGTACATTGTACTTGACGGATGTATGCTCTTTGAACAAACGTGCAGCAGTGGTGTGTTTGGGAAAACAAAAAAAGACAGACTGGCCGCCAGACTAGACAGACAGACAGAAAAAGTGGCACAGAGAGATAGAATTACAGAGAGAGAGAGAGAGAGAGAGAGAGAGAGAGAGAGAGAGAGGAGAGAGAGAGAGAGAGAGAGAGAGAGAGAGAGAGAGAGAGAGAGAATAACAAAGACAAAGACAAAGCCCTTTCGTATAATTCGCTAAGTCCTGTAGCGTAGTTCGCAAAAAGTTTTAGCTTCAAGTCCGGTAGTGTAGTTCGCAAAGTCTAAGTCGACATATTTAATCGGACAGATACAGAA
>JABMCL010002381.1:652500-660000 GCA_018857735.1 Alviniconcha marisindica
GATCGTGCTCCACTGTAACATTCGCAGAGCATTTTTAAATGCAGCAGCTTTAATCTGAATGTTTTAATTTTGGATCTCTTTCTGCCTGTTACACAAGACGAGTTCAGAGAAGCCTGCTTCCTTTCAAGATCGGTGGATGAAGCCGCTGCAAAACAGTGAAATGATAAAAATTAAAAATGATATTATTTTTTTTTTAAAGATGATCAATACTTTCGGGGGAGGGTGTGTGAGGGTGGAGGGAGGGACGAGTGGAAGGTTTCTGCAATCAGACTTGACAAAGAGCGGTCTTACTTCTGGTTTCCCTGAACTAAGAACGAATCAGACCGTCTGATCATGATTCGGTGTTGGACGCATCGCTCCAGCCATGGGATCCATGTGCAGAGATGGCTCAGTGGCAGCTAGGGTGCCGGACTCGTGATCGAAAGGTCGCGGGTTCGAGTCCCGGCAGGAGCGGTGGGAGAATTTTCTTCTCTGTGGTCAACTTTCTGAGCTGAATCTTATCTCGGTATCCGCTCCACTGTTACCGCAGTAGTATGTAAAAGATGCCTGTCATTCTGCCAAAAGTGCAGCTGGCAGCTACAGTTAAACACACACGCAGTCTACATATGTTTCTGCACACGTTTCAGTTCTTCAATATCACGTTTAGCAAAAGTATGTGTTTTTCTGATTAAGTATGTCTTTAATATGTTTAGATATCCATGGCTTTCCGATTAAGTATGTCTTTCATATTTCTAGACATTCGTGGCTTTCTGATTAAGTATGTATTTAATAAGTTCAAAAATCCATGGCTTATAATTATCATAGTGCACCGATACTGTCTTTTGCGGAATGGAACACTCGACACAGAAGTTAATGTAATCACAAACGATGTCCGCAAGTTGGTCTGTACATACTGCTGGTTCTGCAAACATAGTCTAGTCCGAGCATTCTAAGGAGCCTTTCATAGCATCTACTGCTGCACTTAACCACTCGATCACTAACTGTTCGAGTTGTAAGCGGTACTCTCTGTACTACAGGTCTGTACTTTGGAGTGAGCTGAGCAGTGATGTGGTCTGATCGACCAAGAGGAGGGGAAGGAAACAGGAGTAGGCATTCCGGACATTAAGATCTACCCGAAGTCTGAATAACACTGTCCGTTGGATCAAGAGGGCCAACACGAGCATAGGAATCGTCCAGACTTCGAACGGTGAATTTTCAGTTTCTGAACCACAGCAAGAGAGAAGCACAAGGTGGAAGAATCTGTTTTTCAGTTTCTGAACCACAGCAAGAGAGAAGCACAAGGTGGAGGAATCTGTTTTTCAGTTTCTGAACCACAGCAAGAGAGAAGCGCAAGGTGGAGGAATCTGTTTTTCAGTTTCTGAACCACAGCAAGAGAGAAGCACAAGGTGGAGGAATCTGTTTTTCAGATTCTGAACCACAGCAAGAGAGAAGCACAAGGTGGAGGAATCTGTTTTTCAGTTTCTGAACCACAGCAAGAAAGAAGCGCAAGGTGGAGGAATCTGCCGGTTTTTCAGTTTCTGAACCACAGCAAGAGAGAAGCACAAGGTGGAAGAATCTGTTTTTCAGATTCTGAAGAACAGCAAGAGAGATGCGCAAGGTGGAGGAATCTGCCGGTTTTTCAGTTTCTGAAGAACAGCAAGAGAGATGCGCAAGCTGGAGGAATCTGCCGGTTTTTCAGTTTCTGAACAACAGCAAGAGAGAAGCGCAAGGTGGAGGAATCTGTTTTTCAGTTTCTGAACCACAGCAAGAGAGAAGCACAAGGTGGAGGAATCTGCCGGTTTTTCAGTTTCTGAACCACAGCAAGAGAGAAGCACAAGGTGGAGGAATCTGTTTTTCAGTTTCTGAAGAACAGCAAGAGAGATGCGCAAGCTGGAGGAATCTGTGCTGTTCCCGTGCCCTATCGGTTCATGCTGCAAAGCTTCCATGTGGTCTGAATTGATTTGAGCCAATGCGCTTGTTGACTCAAGTAATTGTTGATCAATAATTTACTGGCTCTACTGAAGACCAAATCTGTTCGTGTCTGTTGCTCTACCAATTGTTGATCACTGTTTGCCGACTCTGCTAAAGACCAGGACTGCTCGAGGTTGTTCATCTCGTAATTGTTGATCACTATTTTTCGACTCTCTTGAAGACCAAGCTAAAACTGTTCGTGCCTGTTGATCTAGTAATTGCTCACCGACGTTTACTTCGACCGCTAAAGACTGTTGATCTGGTATTTGTTGATCAACGTTTTACGGACTTTTTAATGAAGACGGTGACTGTTCGTGTAAGTTGGTCTTAACCCCTTCACTGCCCAAGCCTGAAAAATTTCCGAGCTAAAAAATGCACGCAAACGCCTTCAAACAGTATATTTTCCAGGTCCTGTAACCAATCAACTTTCAGTTCTATGCGTTTCGATGCCAACCCTTTCACGTGTAATGCGAAAAAGAAAACAAAAATGCTTCGGAATTTGAAATTTCACTCTTTTACTGGTCGTTTTCAAGTGACATCATGACAGTGAAAGGGTTAACTGCGAATCAATATTTCACTGACAGTGTTTTACTGACATTTTACTGAACACAATGACTGTTCGTGTATGTTGGTCTTAACTGCGAATCAGTATTTAACTGACAGTGTTTTACTGACACTTTACTGAAGACGATGACTGTTCGTGTAAGTTGGTCTTAACTGCGAATCAATATTTCATTAACAGTGTTTTACTGACACTTTACTGAACACAATGACTGTTCGTGTAAGTTGGTCTTAACTGCGAATCAGTATTTCACTGACAGTGTTTTACTGACATTTTACTGAAGACGGTGACTGTTCGTTTAAGTTGGTCTTAACTGCGAATCAATATTTCATTAACAGTGTTTTACTGACACTTTACTGAAGCCGAAGACAATTCGCGAAGCTTCCTTATTCTGCTTATCAATACTTTATTGACGGTCAAGCTAAGAGTTCGTGCCTGTCGAGGAATGCGTACATGGTCGCAATCAGTCTGTTAACGACTTTACACAGTTAGCAAGAACGGCCCAATTTCTGTTTGTCCGACCTTGAATACGAAGCGCGGGGCAGCTCCAATCGTCTGCATACCTAAGTTGTAGGAATTCCCTTCAGTCCTCACGTACTCTCTGCTCCGATCTCGGTCGTACCTTGAGCGACTCGATACCAGAATTCCCCCTCTCTACTTCAGTCAACCTTTGCACTTTGAAGAATCCCGAGCACCACTCGAAGCGCCTGTGTGGATCAAGGATCCTTGCCCCCTTCCGTCGAAGTGATTGCCTTCCTGTCAAAACTCCTGCTCGTTGAGGTCTGCTGAATTGCGAGCTAATTCCTCGATACTCTAGCTGCCTCCCAAACAAACAGATCCTGGCTGAGGCATCCCAAAGACCCGGCCGCGGAAGATGGGTGGAGCTCGGAACAGGTAAGGTGGGATTGGCGGTAGGTAGGTAGGTCACCATACGATCAGTCTAATGATAGTCTGGCTTTCGGATAGCGTATCCATAGCGACCCACCGGGAAGGGCGGCGGCTCAGGGTGTGTGTGTGTGTGTGTGGTGTGTGTGTGTGTGTGTGTGTGTGTGTGTGTGTGTGTGTGTGTGTGTATGTGCGTGCGTGCGTGTGTGAGCGCGTACGTGCATGCGTATGCATGTGCGTGCGTGAATGTGTGTGTGGGTGTGTGTGGGGGTGTGCGTGTGTGTGTGCATGCGTACGTACGTGCGTGTATGTGTATGTGTGTGCATGTGTGTGTGTGTGTGTGTGTGTGTGTGTGTGTGTGTGTGTGTGTGTGTGTGTATGTGTGTGTGTGTTAAGCGTGTGCTTGCCTATGTATGCATGTGTGTGCGTGAATATGTGTGCGTGCGTGCGTGTGTGCGTGCGTGCGTGCGTGTGTGTGCCTGTGTGTGCTTGCGTGCGTGTATGTGTGTGCCTGTGTGTGCGTGCGTGCGTGCGTATGTGTGTGCACCTTTTAAAACTACTTCGAAGTTATTACCAGTTTCTCTCTTGACTCGCAGCGTTGTCTTGACGGACACAAAGGGAAACGGCAGGTGTCGTGCTCACCTGCTGAGTCGCCCCGTCTGCCAGACTGGGGTCAACGTCCGATTTGAACGCAACACGCTCCTGTCACTTACATTTTAGCGCATGCGCAATGGACTGGCGTGCGTGATTTGCCGGAAGTAGTGGGTAACGTGCCAGCTGGGTTGAAGGCCGAGGGCAAAGCTGTATTTCCCTAGTGCTAGTAAAAAACTCGCATTTTACGACGAAAAGATGGGCGGAAAACATTACTGCAGCACCGGTCGAATAAAGGACAGTAATTCTGCGGAATGTCTGTCCTTTAATTCCAACAACAAGGGCAGACATCGAGAAGAGAGTGAGAGAACTCGAACTCGAAAACTTTATTTTACAAGGATTGTAGTTTAGGTTAAGTCAAAACATGTCTAACAACTAGACCTTGCTAAGCTACTGATGAATAGATACCAAAATTACAGGCATTATTTATATACACAGAGAGAAGCGGCGAGCATATCGAGACAAAAGTGAATACAGATAACAGAAATGCCAACTAAAGAGAGTTTCTGCCAGATAAGATCGCGGAATCTGGCCCACAGCTTTCCCAGAACAACGTGTTTCTGCTGACCTATGACCTGGCCTAAGACCAGACCATCGCCGTTCAGAAGCTTATAGCGCATCCGGGGTCTTGGCCTTTCCGTTTCATACCTTCGCCACTGGTACCTCGGATGCAAAAATTAAGGATCCCTTTGCTGGGGATCCAGAGCTGTCCAAGATTCTCTCCGTCAAAACTGCCGGAGTAAGCCATAGAGTCGCCTTTCATGCTTCGCCTGCTGCCAGGGGTTCTGATTTGTTTCCTTCCCTCCCGGTCCGTACAGCTTCTTGTACAAATAATGGTAAAGTATTCTGCATCTTGAACTGTGAATCCGACTCTTACCTCCGAGATAAGGAGCTGTGTTTCGCTCTGATGTGAATTTCGCGGCTAGCTTGGAGTTAAGATCGTATTGCTTTTATGTTCTCTATATTTATGAATTGATGTGTCAAAATATGTATGCTATGTATACATGTGCTCTCTCTCTCTCTCTCTCTCTCTCTCTCTCTCTCTCTTCTCTCTCTCTCTCTCGGTTATTAGTAGTACTGTAGCAACGGCCTTTGTGCTAATATCTTCACCGTTGAGAAATAAAGTTCAATCAATCAATCAATCAATCTCTCTCTCTCTCTCTCTCTCTCTCTCTCTCTCTCTCTCTCTCTCTCTCTCTCTCTCTCTCTCTCAATAGTTAACATTGGTTTAAAAAGAACACACTTATTTTGAGTTTATATTTTGGTTTGGATTGTTTTCCCGAGGGCTGGATGCAAACAAATGTATTAACTATTACTTATTCCATTATTCTCGTTAGTAATAAAAACTAAAAAAATCGTTCGCTCGTTCGTTAAGTATCAACTAGCTAATCGGCTGACTGACTAACTAACATACTGTCTGACAGTCTCACCGACTAACCGACTGACTGACTCTCTCTCTCTCTCTCTCTCTCTCCTCTCTCTCTCTCTCTCTCTCTCAATAGTTAACATTGGTTTAAAAAGAACACACTTATTTTGAGTTTATATTTTGGTTTGGATTGTTTTCCCGAGGGCTGGATGCAAACAAATGTATTAACTATTACTTATTCCATTATTCTCGTTAGTAATAAAAAAATTAAAAATCGTTCGTTCGTTCGTTAAGTATCAACTAGCTAATCGGCTGACTGACTAACTAACATACTGTCTGACAGTCTCACCGACTAACCGACTGACTGACTTGTTAACTAACCGGCCGGATAAGTAACTCATTAACGAATTAATTGACTGGCTGGCCGACTGACTGACTGAATGACACTTACTGATATCCTAATTAATTAACTGAGTGACTAACCAACTGACCAACTAACCAGCTGACTAACTGACAAGTTAAATGACCCACTAACTGACTACGTAACTCACTGATGAACCGATCAGCTCACTTATTAACTAATTAACTGACAGACTGGCTGACCAACAAATTAACTTAACAAATTTGACTAACTGCTTCGTGCGGAGCAATGCACACCACGCCCATCACCCTGACACTATGGAAAGAGGGAAGGTCACTTCCAGAACGGGATTTGAACCCATAACCCCTTCATCCTTAGTCCATGCAATGCCGGCACTAGTCGGCCATAATTATAACTCCCTATCGTAATGGTAACATCAATGATTAACGTTGCGTTTCAATAGCTTTGCCAGCAAAGCAATCCCGTGAATGAACAGCTTCAAAGACCACCTTGCGAACTCAGCTGATCTGTGTTTTTCTCTGTGGCAATGAGGCATGGGTCCCAGCTACTTGCTGACTCGGAGAAAATGATCCAGGGTTGCCAGACTAAAGTGCCCGGGGGAACGTCTGCGCGCGCCCTCCTCGGAGCGAGTGAGCAATGGTGATCATGCAACCTCCTTCAGTTGTGGGCCCACAGCAGCCTCTCTTCTGGCAACAACTGCCAACTCAGTTCAACCTCAACATGGTATCTGTGCGCTCGGAGAAGCCCATATGCACTCACAGCAGCCTCTCTTCTGGCAAGAACTGTCAGTTCAGTTCAACTTCAACATGGTATCTGTGCGCTCGGAAAAGCCCATATGCGCTCACAGCAGCCTCTTCTGGCAAGAACTGTCAGTTCAGTTCAACTTCAACATGGTATCTGTGCGCTCGGAAAAGCCCATATGCGCTCACAGCAGCCTCTCTTCTGGCACAAACTGGCAGCTCAGTTCAACCTCAACATGGTATCTGTGCGCTCGGAAAAGCCCATATGCGCTCCACGCTGTCTCTAAGAAGTTTCCCCAACGTTGCCTTTGAAACAGTTCCAATGTTTGTACGACTGACGATGGCCCTCTCTCATCCTTTCAATGAAGATTTTCTTCATCGCTTCCTCTCTCCTGCAGGCAATCGATGTTGTGATGTCCTTGGTTTTACTTGTGCCCGCAGGTAGTGTCTCAAGTACCTCAACACTTCAGATCTTCCGAGACGCAAGCCATTGCATAGTGACAGTTGCTTCGTCCGCCAGTCTATCTGCTCAGTCGTTCCCCAGCACTCCGGCAAGTGTAAGGACAGAATCAACACACAATGGAGTTAATGAGTGCTCAAAATACGTAAAACAAGTACAACAACAAAGACCTCAGTCGCCCACGGTAACTCTCACCTGGGATGCGTGTAAATACAAGGTACATAAACTCCACCAGAGGTACATCCTCAATTGCTGTACTTGTAGTACGTATTTCGAGCGCTGATTGACTTGAAAATGACTTGTGATTCTGCAAAATCAACACACAAGGCCAGGGAGTTACTTAGCACTCAAAGGCCTCCTTCTGTTTCAGATTTGAGTCCAAGGGCAAGACATGCCTGCACAGGAATCCCCCATAGACAGGAATTCCCCCACAGGAATCCTCCACAGGAATCCTCCATAGACAGGAATTCCCCCACAGGAATCCTCCACAGGAATCCC
This sequence comes from Alviniconcha marisindica, assembly GCA_018857735.1. Lineage (NCBI taxonomy): Eukaryota > Metazoa > Mollusca > Gastropoda > Provannidae > Alviniconcha > Alviniconcha marisindica. Next base: position 659,995 of record JABMCL010002381.1, read on the forward strand.
CCACAG
>JABMCL010002381.1:672500-675000 GCA_018857735.1 Alviniconcha marisindica
GACACACACACGCACACACACACACACACACACACACACACACACACGTCGGACGGGAGGATAGGCACGGCTGTGGGAGACGGTTAGTCAGGTATACAGATAGACAGACTAGATACAAACAGACAGACAGACAGACAAACAGAAACACGAAGGCGATACAGCGTCAGTGAGCTCTGGCTCAACGAGTCCTGCAAGGACTTGCATGGTGTGCATATATTATATAGACTGTCTGACACTACACGGGCTGCATGCAGCTTCAGTTTCCACTACACTATAGCTACGCACTAATTACCACTAGTGTAGTCCATACAGGCGCTCCGCCGACCGGCCACTGATACCGGTGTGGACAAACACGAGGTTGTTTTCAGCTTAATTCACTGTCGCCTCGGGCTGAGGCCAGGAGCGGTTTTCGGTTTCATCAGTGCCGCTCACGTGTTGTTGCGCAATTGTCTGTCTGAGTGGAAAGTAAAGACGAGGGCGTTCGGGTGCATCATTTTGCAAAAGATTTGGATTTATTCAGAGTGTTCGTATAAAGGTGAGCGATTAGGGTGTGTGTGTGTGTGTGTGTGTGTGTGTGTGTGTGTGTGTTTACGTAGTAATGTTATCAAACAAAGTGGGCAAGAAGGTGAAGGGTTATAGGTAACAATCACACCCTCACGTGCATACACATACACATGCACGCAACACCCTTTTCCTTCTTTTTTTTCCTTCTTTTTTTATATGAAAAGTGCGAAGAGGACATCTGAATAAATACGTCCACACGCCGGGCTTCACTGGTGTCACGCACCCTGTACAAATAATGGAGCATCGACCAAGGGACTGATCCATAACATTGTTTGACGTAACAAATGAAGCATGTGCTGCAACGGCAAACTCTGTCTACAGTACTCGTCACGTTTCATGGTCACCCGGCGCCAGAAAGCCCCAGGTACCATTATCGACTCTCCGCTTATCTCACCACCCCAACTATCGACGACCAAGCACTCTTTTTCTCTCGGCTGAAATCTTCTGCGGGCCATAGTCAACAAGACTTGTTTTCGTCACTTCCGGTCCCTCGGAGTTGAGCCTGCGCAGAGGCAAGCCTCGGGGTGAGGGTGGTTCCGGTGAAAGTGAAAGCAAGAGAAGACGATCGATGCGTTACATACACAATCACTTTCACACCAGCAGCGCCGGCAGGGAGACTAGATGGCGGAGAAGGCTCCTCTGCTTCTTCCTGTTGATTTGATAGAACCAAAATGGGGACCGGGGGTCGTAGGAGACAGAAGCCCGCGGAGATAGAGGGAGAGAGAAAGAAAGGACAGAGAGAGGGGGGGAGGGGGGCGGAGAGAGCGAGAGAGAGAGAGGGTGTGTAAGAGGGAGAGGGTAGAGAGAAAGAGAGACAGGCAGACAGAGGCACGGAGAGAGACTAGAGAGAGCGGTTAGGGACAGAGAGAGGGGGGAGAGAGGGAAGAGAGAGAACGAGAAGAGGGAGGGAGGGAGGGAGAGAGCGAGAGAGAGAGAGGGTGTGTGTAAGAGGGAGAGGGTAGAGAGAAAGAGACAGGCAGACAGAGGCACGGAGAGAGACTAGAGAGAGCGGTTAGGGACAGAGAGATGGGGGAGAGAGGGAAGAGAGAGAACGAGAAAGAGGGAGGGAGGGAGGGGAGGAGAGAGAGAGATAGAGGGTGTGTGTAAGAGGGAGAGGGTAGAGAGAAAGAGAGACAGGCAGACAGAGGCACGAGAGAGAGACTAGAGAGAGCGGTTAGGGACAGAGAGAGGGGGAGAGAGGGAAGAGAGAGAACGAGAAAGAGGGAGGGAGGGAGGGAGAGAGAGAGGGTGTGTGTAAGAGGGAGAGGGTAGAGAGAAAGAGAGACAGGCAGACAGAGGCACAGAGAGAGACTAGAAGAGCGGTTAGGGACAGAGAGAGGGGAGAGAGGGAGAGAGAGAACGAGAAAGAGGGAGGGAGGGAGGGGGGAGGGGGGAGGAGAGAGAGGGTGTAAGAGGGAGAGGGTAGAGAGAATGAGAGACAGGCAGACAGAGGCACAGAGAGAGACTACAGAGAGCGGTTAGAGACAGAGAGAGGGGGGAGAGAGGGAAGAGAGAGAACGAGCGAGAGAGAGAGAGGGTGTGTAAGAGGGAGAGGGTAGAGAGAAAGAGAGACAGGCAGACAGAGGCACACAGAGAGACTAGAGAGAGCGGTTAGGGACAGAGAGAGGGGGAGAGAGGGAAGAGAGAGAACGAGAAAGAGGGAGGGAGGGAGGGAGGAGAGAGAGAGAGAGAGAGAGAGAGAGAGAGAGAGAGAGAGAGAGAGAGAGAGAGAGAGAGAGAGAGAGAGACCCAGGATGAGAATTCGACCTAAAAGAAATCCCAACACAAAATGTGCAACTCGAACACATTATTACTTAATGATAGTAGCATGAGGCCTAATTGTATCAATGTAGCAGCCAGTTCTTGCTGAAGTACAAAGTACAAATAATACGTACACACAGAAGATCATAGCATTGCCTACCAATAATATGCACAT
>JABMCL010002381.1:682500-692500 GCA_018857735.1 Alviniconcha marisindica
AACAGTAACGTCATACACGTACCACGTTGATCCACCCACTTTCACTTGCAGGTGTCCTCGCACATTTTGTTTCGTGTCTATATTTTGCAGTATGCTGTCTCACTAAAACTTATAACACATATAAGTACGGAAGTCTAGGGTGATTGTAGATGACAACATCCACGTCCTTGCTAAGCACTATGAGTTTCTTCCATCTGGTAGACGATTTCGCGTACCTAAATCAAATACAGTTCAATACAGTTCAAATGCATTCAATAGCATTTCTCAACAGATAAATCTGTTCAAACGTCAGAGCAGTGTGTGTGTGTAAGTGTGTGTATATATAGTTGTGTGTGTGTGTGTGTGTGTGTGTGTGTGTGTGTGTGTGTGTGTGTGTGTGTGTGTGTGTGTGTGTGTGTGTGTGTGTGTGTGTAAATTACGTAAATTACTAGTTTGTTTATCATGTAACTTTTGTATTTTCAATAACTGTTCTTTGAGTTTTAAAATATAAAATATGTTGTTATTGTATACTGTGATGTGGTTAATGTTCAGCCACGTTTTAATTTCTCTGATGAGATAATAATCTCGAATATTGCATATTATAATGAATACTCTTACTTCCAGTGTAATGTAGTAAACATGTCTTTGTTTGTATACACGAACAACGCATGGACGGTGGTTGCTATGTCAGTCAGTGATCAAATAAGATTGTGTCCGTACATGTTCAAATGCGCCGACGGCGTGTGCAAGAATGGTTCCATTCCGCCTTTGAGTCGGTGTCTGGGAGTTGCATGCACAGCGCCTTAATTCTTATTCAGAACTTTCCGCTCGCAAAGCTTTTATCCTCGAATGGTCCGGTTCCGAAACAGCGCCTTACCTCCGGTTTTGCTGTTTGGCCAATGCTCTGTTTTAATTAATTCTGTTGTTGGTGTAAAAAAACAAAGTTTGCGCTGGAATAACGTGATCAACGTCGGACACATGAAACAGGAGTTCGGGCATGCTGTTTTCTTCTGTTGAAAACACAGAAAATATATATCTAAAACACAAAGAAAAATAACAAGCAGATCGTGTTTTTTTTTTATAGTTATGGCACCGAAAGCAGCCTACACGATATGTATCATTCGCTGGATTTATAGCTCCGAAAATAATTATATCTACAAAACACAACGCAAATAATAATAATAATAATTAGAAACAAGCAAGCACACATCATTCGCTGGAATTACGGCACCGATATCAGTTGACACAATATATATCATTCGCACGGAAAACGTTCGACACAATACAGATCATTCACATAGAAAAAGTCGACACAATATATATCATTCGCACGGAAAACAGTTGACACAATAAACATATCAATCGCACAGAAAACATTCGACACGGAAGGCCTTCATCTTCTTCCCTTGCACCTGAAGTGCTGGAACAGAGAGTTCCGAGCTGCCAATCAGCCAGACAGTTTCAGCCAATCAGAACGTCACGAACAATAGTCTGTGAGGTCAGCCCAATGTGTGGTCTTCGTGTGTCGTCTCACAAGCTACAGGCATATCAACATAACCACTAAATGCTGGATTCCGATCCCAACCTTTGAAATAAATATAAATGCGGACGTTCACTGATGATGAGATATATGAGCTGTAACTAAGCGAGACAACAGCATTCATTTAAACTCTGGAACCGGGTCCAAACCGTCGTGCATTCCACCAGGCAACACACATGTACCCGTGCAACTCAGTGGTCAGAACGAAGGTTTGTGAACTTGCAACAATGGGAGGCAGGGCTTAGAGCTCAGATGCTATGTGATCATGGAGGCGGAGCTGAACTTTCATTCTCTATCCTCCTACCGCATTTCTGTGAACGTAAAGCCTTACTGAAGATGAAGAAGCTTAGATCTCAGTCCGGAACCCTCTACATCAGACTGGTTGTCAGCTTATTAAGAAGTCTGCAGTCGATGTGAAGGATGTCTCACGTGGGGCCCCCCCCCCCCCCCCCCCCCCCACACACACACACACTTCCAGTTCCTCCTAATATACACTTCCAGTTCCTCCTGTGTCGGGCCAGGTGTAACACCTGATGTCACAAGTCTGCACGACTGGCGGATGCCGGCACGCGTATTACAACGCATAATTATTACAACCGTATGACACACAAATTACAACCGAACTCTCCAACTACAAACCAAGATTTCTTCCATTTAATCATTCGTTAGTGTATTATCTACTGTCTGTGTGACGCTAGGAAAAGGTGCCCGCCTGAAAATGTGCTTTATTTTGTATTGTCTAATGGAAAGTATCGTTCTCTTTAACTTCGGATGCCTATGCTGTGTGAATATTGCAAGGGCCTATTACACTATTTGCGCAGTGGCGTACGAATGCAGATGTACGTCCGTACTGTGCCTATTCTAGCGGAAATGTCACTATTATACAGCTGAGAAAAAAGAGAAGGCCGACGGCTGCTCGCTAAGTCGATTTTGAAAGTGTTGGGCTATTCTGGGGAACAGCGCTCCCAATACGTGATGATTTTACGGCCGTGTTTTGGTATGGAGGCTTAGCAGTCTAGACGGCCATCTGGACCGCTTTGAAGAGTCTCTCGGTGCCTTTTAAAATCCATCTTTGATGCGGAGCTTACTGGCACTCCCGTTGAAGTTTGCTTTCTAGCTTCAGCAATTACACTAACCGATCGGAACGATACAGAACTGCGGTTTTGTGCCTACGTTTCCCATTCATATCGCAGGCTCAATGCTTTGAACTTGCTGTACCAAATCGACATAGACTACATTTTTACGATTTAAATTGCGTGCCCAAATTTGGATGGTTATTGTTGATCATGGGCGGTAGCTGTCTCAGTGGCGGTGTCGTGTGAGAGGGGATTGATGGGCTATACCGCTTTACCGTTCTTACCCGCTTTTATTCGTCAGTTCTCATGTTTGCAGTCTCGGGTACATGGAACTCGCGCTGTGCATGGACACTTAAAGTGTGTGTGTGTGTGTGTGTGTGTGTGGTGTGGTGTGTGTGTGTGTGTGTGTGTGTGTGTGTGTGTGTGGTGGTGCGCGCGGCGGCGTGCGTGCGTGCGTGCGTGCGTGCGTGTGTGTGTGTGTGCGCGCGTGTGTGCGTGCGTGCGTGCGTGCGTGCGTGCGTGCGTGCGTGCGTGCGTGCGTGCGTGCGTGTGTGTGTGTGTGTGTGTGTGTGTGTGTGTGCGTGCGTGCGTGCGTGCGTGCGTGCGTGCGCGTGTTGGAAGTGATGAAACAGATGTTGAATGAAATGTTGCAGTGTGTTTACGTAATTAGCAGGGTTCACTGTGCTCTAGGCTGTGTGTATATTTTGTTGACCTTGTTGTTTTTGTATTGTACGCTTCGGGCTTACGTTAGTGTAAGCGCCTTATAAATACTCTTTCACATTATACTACATTACATTACAGTCGTGCTGCTGTGTCTGCTGTGGCTGAATGGGCCCTAATGGGAGTGACTGTCCCTTTTGCATCCATCATCTTCTGCATGGTATTTATTATGAACCTGTAACTGCCGTATATCATGCACAGCACTCTGGTCATCCATCGTTCACAACAACAACAACAACAACAACAACAACAACAACAACAAAACTGAAACAAAGTTAACCGCCAGCGCTGTGAATCAAGATCAAAACACACGAAAGGTTAAAAGGAGCGCGTTTCTGAATTAGACTATCTACAAAAACATGCGCAATGTTCAGTATAAACACCGTTTATCTGTATCAAACGATGAGTATCATCGTGCGAGTATACGACATTTAGGGTGTATGAATGTGTCAGTATATGCGCGTATATGTGTTCCTGTGAGTATGCGATACAGATCAAGTGAAACTAATTATCGGTATGGATACAGACACAAATGTATTCATGGTTGTTTGTTGACTGCTGATTGAGGTAGGTGTGTGTGTGTGTGTGTGTGTGTGTGTGTGTGTGTGTGTGTGTGACATAAAGTTCTATTGGTGCAACTTGCTGATACATGCTGTTAGCATGAAAATTGTAAGATCAGTCTCACTTATATGAAAAGACTTTACATAAAAAAGGAAGAAGAAGGCAACGCCTTTCTAAAGCAACAAAGAGACAATAAATAGCAAACGACCGTAGGAATGAAATTTGATCTACTTAGCTTCAACACGTCTCCACCAACTAAAAGCAAAGTAGAGGATCACATTTCATTCCTATCATCGTTTGTTTGTGTACTGATCATCTCTTTGTCACCTCAAAGTGGTATTTTTCACTGAAAATTGACGCGCGGTCTTGTAGCGTCTAATTAAGATACGATAATGCTTTATTGTCTTGTAAAAGGAAATTTGCTTTGAAAAATACCATTAATGAAACATGTAAATAAACATGTAAAGAAACAAAATTCTAATTAAACGTACGATAATTGAACTAAGACATATACATAAATAACAAGAAAAAAGCAAGAAAGAAGTGTTTAAACGAATTACAATTATAGCTAAAAACAAGTAAAATTTAAAAAAGTAAACCTTTTGTCAGCGTTCAGATAGACTGACGGGATGCGAACGACGTAGAAGAAGTCCAACGGGATGGTAATTACACACACACACACACACACACACACACACACACACACACACACACACACACACACCACCGCACGCACGCACGCACACCCGCATGCACACACACACACACACACACACACACACACACACACACACACACACACACACACACACACACACACACGTCTAATATTCCATTACTCCGGAGGAAAAGTGAGCCAACCGAGCGTGTCCCGAAACAAACTGCGATGCAGTTTCGTGCTCAAGGGACCGCTAAAGCTTTGACCGAACGAAGCACTTCACGATGAAAGCCAATCATTTCAATCACAATCATGGTATCATTGCAATGAAAAGGACGTTATCAGAGGCCGATGAAGTATGACTAGCAAACTGCGGGCGTTTCAGATATTGAACAATGTTCCCACGCTGCAATGCATAGTACGTACAACATTACAAGTACAGCTGTTGTGAGTTGCGGAGAATATATCGCCGGCACAGGTGGGTGCTATGTGATGATTATGAGCTGGGGTCAGTTTGAAGCACAGCAGCTGCTGCTGCTGGAGGTGTCTCAGAACAGCCCATTTTGCCTAATTAGTCGCAGGCCCTCCCGGCTGAGGAAGCAGGACAGTTTCAAACACAACATTATACAGCTTCATCAGATGACTCGTCACGAAGAGGCCATCGCCTTTCCTCCAGCTGACCCGAGATTACTGCTGATCAGTAAGCCACAGTAAGGACGGGCACTTAATTTAGCTGTCGCCGACCTCCCTCCACACCCTATCCCTACACCCACACCCACCCAACGCAAGCACACACACACACACACACACACACACACACACAACGCACATGCGCGCGCACACGCACGCACGCACGTACACACTACGCGCGCACGCACGCACGCACGCACACACACACGCACACACACTACGCACGCACACTCACGCACACACACACACGCACGACACGCACGCACCACACGCACGCACGCACGCACGCACGCACGCACGCACACACACACGCACACACACACACACACACGCACGAACACACATACACACACACTCACACACACGCACAAACACACACACACACACACTCACACACACACACACACACACACACACACACACACACACACACACACACACACACACATAACACCGAGGACAAAGATGGCGGAGTTGGGGGGGGGGGAGGGTCTCTCATCTTAACCCCCACGTAGCTGCGTGAGACGACTGCCGTCCAATGACGCAACGCTGACAGAGAAGGCAGCCGCGCAGACAAACACAGCTATTGTCTGGGTACATCCCAGCTGACAGTCTGCGAGGTAGCAACAGCCCATTTGGGGATGCTGAGCGGCTCGGGGGAGACAATATGGCCTCTGGCCCGGCCGGTTCCTCATTACCAGGTTCGCGACAATTTCAGGAAATTGCGGGCTCCTTCCTGGCACAGTGGGAACCCCGCTGTGTCAGGCAGAGAGGGGGGAAAAAACTTTTTACTGCCCTCGAATTCGGTGCTGGGTAAATTACAGTCTGTTTGGTTTATCGGCCTGACGTGCTTTGCGATTCACTGTCTTGTTGTCAATTTCTGGTTGGAAGTAAACGAATCTGAAACAGAAAGAGGCCCAGAACGCTCGTGCAGAATCAACACACAAGGGAGTTAATAATGCTCAAAACACGTATACAGCAACAAAGACATGAGTCGCCTACGGTAACTCTCACCTGGCACGCGTGTACATCCAAGTTACATAAACTCCACCAGAGGTACATCCTCAAACGAGTTGTTCAATAACCCATACATAACTAAGATTACAGGTTTACTCGTTATCATTGAGTATGCCCAGCTGACGTTTCGTTTCAATAAGAGTCTAATGACGCGTATTTCACCCGGAAAATAGACCTTATTATTAGTATGCAAGCTTCAGTGATGGCTGCGCGAGGATGATCAGTTAGCGTGACTCCTTGCATTATGTATGCGTCATTATTCTTCGAGCGTTACGTCAAGCCACGAGGGACCCAGTTTCAATGGAGCCAGTGGATGAGAGGTAATCAGGGCAGCGCGACGCCAGGTACGAACGACAGCGGTGTATGGAAGTGCTGTCGTGAGTAACCAGCTCTTGTACAGACGAACAACAATAGCAATAGTAATATAGCGGCTATTTCTATAGCGCCGTATCTCACCGACAACGGTGAGCAAACCGCGCTTTACAAGATCATTAATAATGTGTACATTAAAACTTCAAATATAATCAATTATATAGTCGCAATATTGTATTTCCTCGCACACCACACCACACCACAGGTATGAGAGAGAGAGAGGAGAGAGAGAGAGGAGAGAGAGAGGAGAGAGAGAGAGAGAGAGAGAGAGAGAGAGAGAGAGAGAGTGTAACGAGGGGCGCGGGAGCGTAAATAGGGGAAGCAAGTAAGAAGACAAAATTTGAAATCACTTGTGATATTACTTGTAGAGGCGAGTTTTTAACGCAGTTTTGAAGGCGTGAGAGGACTGAACGTGACGGATGTCATAAAGGGAGCGAATTTCTTTGGTTCGGTGCAGACTGGAGCAAAAACAGCGTTGGCCAAAAGGGTTTCTTCTAACATGGGGGATACGAAGTATCCATGTGTCTGTAGAAAAACGAAGCTGCCTGGAAGGGGTGTGCACAGTGAGAAGGTCAGAGAAATAGGCCGGAGATTAGTCAGAGAAGAAGGTGTGACATTGATTACACACAAGGGAGTTAATTAGCGCTAGAAATACGTAACCCAAGTACAACAACAAAGACCCGAGTCGCCTACGGTAACTCTCACCTGGCATGCGTGTAAATACAATGAACATAAACTCCACCAGAGGTACATCCTCTAATAGATAGTTGACAGTTTGTAGTCTGTTCTGGCTTGGACCGCTAACCAATGAAGAGCTTGAAGAAGAGGTTGTTCGCTGCAGAGCCCGGCCAAGCGTCGTAGAGCCTTTGCACACTGGTACATATAATGACGACCCTCCGCACCGCATGGTTTAACTGTGAGCCGCCTTGGCCCAGCGGTTCAGAGCTCAGGAGCTCGTGTGAAAGTCGAGGTGGTCGTCCTGGGCTCTCCGTCCTCAACAGACCTTATGGTGTCTGTGGACGTAAAGCAACAGAAGATGAAGAAGAAGAAGCCTATCGGTAAGGCGTCCGGCTGGTAAGCAGAGGGACCTCGATTCGATACCGCTTTGGCTCTCCTTTCTCTTCAAAAAGGCTGCGGACTGTGGACAATGTCTTGTGACTTTGTCCCTCACAGTTAATGAAACACTAAAATGGCCCATCTTAGTGCAGAAGTCATTCTGGTGGTGGCAGTGTAGCGATATGTATACAATATCCCTCTTCCCCCACATCCTTTCACCCGTCCTCTAAGAACCCTTATGGTTTCTGTGGACGTAAAATGCCATGAGAGAAAGACGGCCGCATGGCACGACACTCTTTTGGCACACAGCTGGACGACATGGTGAACGTGTAGCCGTTTCTACTTTGCCCCGTGTGCATCATTTTGTCCACACGTATTGCCAAGTGCCTGACATCTGCCAACTCAGCTCTTCATTCCGCCCTGACCGTGCAATATTCCGCAGACAGCGCGCAACGTCTAAACCGGTCATTCCACGGACAGCCAGCAGCTGATGACATGAATGCAATTCTGGAACCCCAGTCCTTGTAAACAACTGTGTTTAGCTGTTCATCGTGCTGTCGCTTATCAGCAACCATTGATCTGCCGAATCTCAGCGCTGGGATGAGATGAAGCAGTTAGTTATAACTTGACATTTACTACCCGGCCAACCGCAAAAGGTCATACTAGGGGCAAAACACAATTTATTCTATCACGCTATTTCAGGAGGTACCGTTGGTGGGGAATTTATGCACCATGTTTTTATTTAGTCGTGTTCCAGCTAAGAGTGGCCGTAGGCGATTCAGGTCTACGTTGTTGTGTTCATGTGATGTCAACTCCCTTCGTTGGTCGCATCATCAATGGAAGCTTGATTTACTCTTATCATAAACGCCACATTATATTTGACGAGGATTTATTAATGAAGTTGAATCACCCTGAAAATCAGAACTCAGACAGGCAGAATTCCGGACAGTAAACGAAACACTAAAAATATGTATTCTGACTAGCCCTAGTCTTTGAAGAGATGACGTTTAACGGCACTGGGTTTCCTGCAAAGGGGTACTGAAAATACTTCTGTGTCCGCAGTACCCCACAGCTGATGGAGAAAAAAGTGTAGGAGAACCGCGACGATGACGAACAGAAGATGGAGAGGGGAGAGACGAAAAGAAGAAGAAAGCGGAGACAAAAACGTCCGTGTGCTTTTAATATCCGTCTCCTAGGGTAGTCAGCCGACATTGCAATTGTGCCGAGGGATGGCCGCGACTGACAGAGGGTCGGGAAATTGAAAGGCCTGTCCCGGCAGAGGTGCCTGGCTTATTCTGACTGGTAGCATTGTCGATGCAAACAGTATTACCTCGCAAAAGATAAACCCAGTCTTTCACAATCCTGTCACAAATTGGAACTCACCCACACAGTTTACCGCGCATCGCAAGTTTAAGAAAGCCGCTGTAACGCAAAGCTTGAAAGATGATAACAGCTAGAGAGACTGATCTTGGCAGAGGTCCCAGAGTACGGGAAATTAAGGGGGTAAGATATTGCTTACAAGCACGATTATTCCGTTACCTCCTTAACCGTACACGTGGTCTGTAAACCTGAACGTGCGGTAGATGATATGGCAAGATATGTGTAATGTGTTCATTTTAATTAAGACTGTCTTTGCGTCTGTCTGATGCCATAAGAGCTCGTGACCTTTTTTATCTCCGGAAGAAATTCATGAAATTGTTGTTTACGTGATGCCATAACATGAAGCCATAGAATTAATAATAATACTGGGGTCTTAGAGCGCCCTTTCTCAAATAAACCCTAGGTTAGGTTTGACATACACAAATTTGTCATCAAACATCGCCCCCCCCCCCCCCCCCCAACCCCCTCCCGATATAGACACACATACATCCCAGCACACATGCGAGCATGCACGCATGCACGCACGCACGCACGCACGCACGCACGCACGCACGCACGCACGCACACACACGCACACACACACACACACACACACACACACACACACACACACACACACAGAGTTTACTTGAGGCAGGCTGGAGACTGTTGGAAGTGTCAAGAGTAAGGGACAGAGAAAAAGCGCGTTCTGAGCGGTGAATTGAAGGAAGACGAAGTTCGAGCATGTCGCACAGAGAAAGGGAGATTGTTCCCGACGGAGGGACCAATGAAAGAACAGGATCTTCATGGCCTTTTTGTCTGCTTTATGCCAAAATTTGTGTGACCTGCTTGTCTGCACGATGTCATAACCACTAGCCGAACAAATACGTGACCTTCGTGACCTTTTCGTCTACATGATGCCTTTCACAACTAACTAGTGGTCTGTTCGTCTGCGTATTGCTAGAACAGCTA
>JABMCL010002381.1:702500-715000 GCA_018857735.1 Alviniconcha marisindica
TTTGTTTGTTTTTTTTTACTTAAACGGCTTGAGGGAGAGAGAGGGAGTCAGCGAGGGAGGGGGAGACAGATATAGAGACACGCACAGAGAGAGAGAGAAAGAGAGAGAGAGAATGACTGACACACAGAGACAGACAGACAAAACGGCCAAAGTAGCTAGCACATCCGATAGCAGTCTGACAGATTTGGCCGGATTGGTTTCATTCGTTGTTGGTTTGGCGGCTCAGAGCGGAAGACTGCTGTTCTGTCAAGTCAAATTCTTGCACAAAAAATTCAAGATTAATGAGGCAGCTACACAGCCGTCGGTGATAGCGGTCTTATGTGATATTTCGCACACAAGGAGGAAAAGGTCGAGACGAAGTAAAAAGATCATTTAACAGAAGAAAAAATGGAAAAAAAGAGGGGGGGGGGGGGGGGAGGAGCGTATAGCAGGCCTGTGGGCATTTTTATAACTCGCAGCCATGGCCAGAAACCTGACCCAGTTTTCGTTCTTTATGTCTCGGTCTGTAAGTCTCGGTCTCTCTCCCCCCCCACCTCTCTCCCTCCCTCCGACCCCCTCTCCTACTCGCACCTCTCTGCCTCCACCCCCACCCCTACCTTTCCACCCTCTCTACCACCTCCTCCTTCTCTCTGTCTCTGATTTAACGAAATAAGGAAGCGTCCGTGGCACACAATCCGTGTCACCCTCGCAGCGTTTCCTTTGATTTTTTTATAAATCACACTCCGAACATTGTCCGTTTTGTATTTTTATTAACTACAGAAGACCCTATGTAGTTACAGGTCGAGGGTTTTCAAGTTTGAGAGAGTGTTTGGTGGCGGGGAGGAGGGGGGAAGGGGGGGGGGGGCGGAGTTGGGATTGTGAGTGTATAATTCCCTCCCTTCACCCCCCCACGCCATATATATATATATATATATAAAATATATATATATATATATATATAAAATATATATATATATATCCAACAGTGCTCGACCTTATACAGAATAATATGATTTCAGGTTAATAATACTGAGGAGCTGTGTGAACGTCGAGGTGGCCGTCCTGGGCTCCCCGTCCCTAATAAATCCTGGTGTTTTTTTGTGGATGGCAAACCGAACCCACTGGGATTTAAAACAGAATTCTAAAGAATGATTTTTGTCCTACCTTCAATAATATGTGCGTGTACACCCCCCCCTTTCTCGACTTCGTTGACTAGCTATAACTATTTACACATAATAGCTGACCGCTTTCAGATCCGTGGAAGAACGTGCCTATCACCTACCACTTCCTACGGTGGAATCTGCTTCCACTGACAAATTACAGGACCCCGCGTGGTTTTCCCTCGCGATCAATAACGGTGTGCAATCCCGGCGAGAGGAAGCGACTCTTGGTGCAAAAGCTAATAAAATAAGCGGATGATTAGCCTCTAAGCCTGCTAATGAGCGCTTGATGTCGTCCCACGTCTGGCCGGTGGCATCGTTAGGCCAGACTTCGGCTCGACTTGACTCGAGTTTAAAGGGCAACAGTCCGCAGTAGTCGCGGCGTGGCATACGCTTCCTCTAACCAGCCCCCCTCCAATGACACCCATTCCCACCCACCCACACCCACCCCGCACCACTCACTCAACCCACGAGTCTGGGACTTCTTCTTTTTTTTACGTGGTAATCTCGATGACGCCAGACTAGGGTTCGACTCGACTCCGTAGTTTAAAGGGCAACTTTTAACTTTAACAGCAGCCGCTTGACACACCCTTTCTCCAACCACCCTCTGCACCAACGCATCCTCCCTCACCCCGCCCCCATCCCTCTACCTCCTCCCACCCTGCAACCTCTGCGCGCCTCCTGGACTACTTTATATGGCAGTCTGGGTGAGGCCAGACTTTGGCTTGACTTGACTAAGGATGGATGAGGCCAGACTTTGGCTTGACTAAGGATGGGGGCCGTGAGGCCAGACTTTGGCTTGACTTGGCTAAGGATGGGTGAGGCCAGACTTTGGCTTGACTTGACTAAGGATGGATGAGGCCAGACTTTGGCTTGACTAAGGATGGGTGAGGCCAGACTTTGGCCTGAGTTGACTAAGGATGGGTGAGACCAGACCTTGGCTTGACTTGACTAAGTATGGTTTAGGCCAGACTTTGGCTTGACTGGGCTAAGGATGGGTGAGGCCAGACTTTGACATGATTAAGTATAGTGAAGCCAGACCTTGGCTTGACTTGACTAAGTTTTACACTGTGCTCAGATAAGCAGGACCTCATGCCACTAGCTGAACAATACCGACGCAAACAATGGAAAAAACACGAAACACGCGAGTGAGGTCTGATCGCAATGTATTTTAATTACCACAAACAGTTCGTCATTTCCGTGGTCCTGGATAGTTAGTGCAGGTCGGACACTTAAGGCTGAAAGTGGACAGTTGCGCTGACCTTCCTTCTCTGGGCTCAGTCAGTGAACAAATACTTGTTGAAGTGTTGCTTTACGTCTACAGAAACCGTAGACTTATTAGGGACGGGAGCCCAGAACGGCCACCTCGACTTTCACACAGCTCCTGAGCTCTGAACAGATACTGGCATGAGGTCCTTTTTATCTGGACACTTAGTGCATAATGCCCAGTTAGGGGCGCAACACACGCACACGTTTAGACTTTTTGACTCGGCTGCTAGACCGAGTTTGCAAGGCGACTGTCGACAGCATTCGAACCGCATTTTGATGGGGCCCCCGTTGAAATTTGTACTCGACTGACGTGACCGCAGCTTCCATGAATACTTTTGGCACAAATGGCCCTTTGACACAAATGGCTCTTTGCCCTTTCGCCGGGCAGTCTCGGTACAGGCAGTCCACGTTTTGTTTCTTTCTTATGTCTTGGGAGAGAGACAGACAGACACAGACGGAGAGACAGAAACTAGTAGAGATAGAGGGGGTGGGGATGGGGGGTCGCATATAGTGTGTGTGTGTGTGGTGTGTGTGTGTGTGTGTGTGTGTGTGTGTGTGTGTGTGTGTGTGTGTAGTGAGAGAAGAGAGAGAGAGAGAGAGGTGTGTGTGTGTGGAGAGAGAGAGAGGGGGAGAGAGGGAGTGTGTGGTGGTGGGAGGGGAGAGAGAGGAGAGAGGAGAGGAGAGAGGAGAGAGAGAGAGAGAGAGAGAGAGAGAGATGAGGTGTGTGTGTGTGCGTGCTGCGTGCGTGCGTGCGTGCGTGCGTGCGCCGCGCGCGTATGTAAACAATAGACAGGGGACAAAACCAAGGAAAGAAAGTGCAACACGGAACAAGCGGACCCTAACGAAGCAAGGAGGAGGGAAGGGAGGGAGAGAGAGAGAGGGGGAGGGGGAGTGGGGGGTAGATCCTCAATAAAAACCCAACTGACAGGAAGCAATGAGACTACAAGCACACAATGTATCAGCCTTGCTTCCTGGTACGACAGAAACGAGAGGAAGATTGCTGGGCCCCAGTATTTGAAACGATTGACCCAGTCACCCAGAGCAACGGAAATGAAGTACCACTGTAAGAAGTAGTATCACCACACAAAGGCCTTTTCACTGCAACTAGAGCGCAGCCGCTTTGGGACAGGGCACCAGTCAGCCAGCCGATCGACTGGCCAAACTGCTTCCAGTAGTAGTGATGCTGGTAATGGTAAATTAATGGTGGTAGTGTTGGTGCTGGCCGCGGTGGTGCTGATGGTGCTGGAGCTAATAAATGCTGACAGTGGTTGGTTGTTTTGGGAGGCGGCTCTGGTAGTGATGGTCATGGACGTGTTGGTAGTGGTCGCCGCTGTTTCGTGGTGGTGCCGGTAGCAGTGGTTCTGGTAAGTGGTGGTGCTGGTGATGGTAAGGTTCGTGGTGGTGGTAATTCTTGGTGGTTTTGGTAGTGCTGGTGCTGTTTTGCCTTTTTGCGGTGCTGGTGCTGTCAGTTTTTTTTTCCTTCTGTACTGCTGGTGCTGGTAGAGGTGGTAGTTTTGGTAGTGATGGTGCTAGTAGCGGTGGCGATTTTGCTGGTGGTTTTGGTAAGGATGATGCTGGTACCAATGGTAGTTTGCTGGTAGTTTTGGTAGTGGTGGTGCTAGTAGCGGTGGCGATTTTGTTGGTGGTTTTGGTAAGGATGATGCTGGTACCAATGGTAGTTTGCTGGTAGTTTTGGTAGTGGTGGTACTGGCAATGGCAATGCTGGTAGTTGTGCTAGTTTTGCCGGCAGTCTGGGTACTGGTGGTTTTGGTAGTAGAGGCGATTCTGGTAGTAGTGGTGGTTCTGCTCGTGGTTATGGTAATGGTGGTGGTGCTAATTGTGGTTTGGTATCGTGGTGCTGATGCTGGCAGTTCTGGTGGTGACAGTGCATGGAGTTACATTCTACTTGAATTTCGAACGAAAATGGCAGTAAGACAGCATGTACGTGTGCCACACACATCCCAAGAGTCATGAAAAGTCGAGCCACGGGACAATGACATCTATGGTTCAAAGTAAAATGAAAACAAAACCAAGCTACTCGGTTGAAGGTGGAGATGAAGTTACTGTGACTATGCGTTTAATTTGTAAGTATTTTGTGTTTTGTCGAGCGTGTTATTATAACATATGCACTGTTGACCTGTTAATGTTATTGTGAATATGTGCATGATTATCAATGCTTTGAACACAATGCCTCATTCCATGCGCATGTATATTTTACTTGACACGTGGTGATAAACATATACTGATTGATTGAGGGAGGGAGGGAGGGGGGAGGGTGGAGAGAGGAAACTTCACTGTCGAGTTGGTGAGTCTGAATGTCCATGTAGTCTTTTGCTATTACTGGATGTGTTATTTACGTATTAGGAAGCATGGATGCATGCTAGGTATTCACGATACTATGTGTTCGAGTTTTGTATCTTTTTGCGCGTGTGCCACATGTGTGTAAACCTGTGTGTGGGTGATACATTTCAAGTGTATCATTGTTTCTGCTGTTTTCGCATGTATACATATGTGTAGGGCTGTGAGTTTGTGTACTTGAATCTTTGACGTCTTAATAATACATATGTAATTGTACCGGTGGAAAAGCACATTGTAGATATGTGTGTGTGTGTGTGTGTGTGTGTGTGTGTGTGTGTGTGTGTCGTGCGTGCGTGCGTGCGTGCGTGCGTGCGTGCGTGCGTGCGTGCGTGCGTGCGTGCGTGTGTGCGTGCGTGCGTCCGTGCGTGCGTGCGTGCGTGCCTGTGTGTGTGTGCGTGTGTGCTAGCGCGCGTCGTTGTCGTCGTTGTCGATGTGTACGTGTGCATGGGTTTGTGTGTTTGAATCTATGACGTCCTAATAATACATATGTAATCGTACAAATGCACAAGTTAACCAAAATTTATAATTTATAATTATATTAAGTAATGTCTGCATAATCAGTACTGCCATGGTCTTACACATGACAAAACGCATTACGAAGGACAATCCCAAACTACCTCACACACCCACACATAATCGAAGGATCAAAAACAAAACAAACAAAAAAGGAAGGAATCAAAAACAGAAAACAAAAAAGTAGGATCATTGTCTCTAGTGACGTATGAATGTGAAAGACTTCCGCGTAACACGCATTATTCGCCATTTACTGACATATATAGAATGCTAGACAGATGGTATGCTTTCAACACCGTGTCGACCTCAGCAAGAGAGAGACAGAAAATAACAACAACACCAGGTTGTTTACTGGGTCTGTGGTACCAGTAGAGAAGGGGAATTAATGTCACTACACGAACGTCACGCATCATTATAGCACGGAACACAACAGATACCTAAATCGCATACAGTAACTCTCTCTCTCTCTCTCTCTCTCTCTCTCTCTCTCTCTCTCTCTCTCTCTCTCTCTCTCTCTCTCTCTCTCCACACACACACACACACACACACACACACACACACACACACACACACCACACACACACACACAAACCACACATAACACAAACACACACACACACACACACACACACACACACACACACACACACACACACACACACACACACACACGTATACATACATCATCACAAGACCCATTATTAAAATTGGACAATTTCAGTCCAGTTATTCCGCCTTGGCACCGCGCTCAAATGGGCTATATCCACGACCACAGGTACCTACAGGTAGGTGGAAAACCACACGCCTAATGAGAGCTGCGCTTGCAATGAGATCACATCATCGCCGACTCGGGAGCTGCCGTCGTTGTCAAGGCCCCGCTCACCTGTGTCTGCAGTTTCATGCCTGGAGCTGGCTGGCAGTGCTGCAGGCGACGACTTGAGTAGGACGCCCACTTACCTAACATAATGGCCAGGCTGCCTAAATGATTAATCCACGGGCAATAAACACTGCATACTTCATTTGGTAATATACACGCCCGAGATATCTGTTATGCGGCAGCTAGCCGGCACGAGAGATTACGCGGTGAGGGGAGGGATGTGGGGGTTTGGGGGGGGGGGGGGCGAAGAGAGAGATGAGCTCATTGGGAGACATACATATAGACAGACAGAGAGAGACAGAGAAAGACAGAGAGAAGACAGAGACAGAGAAAGACAGAGAGAAGACAGAGACAGAGACAGGGGAACAGACAGAGAGAGACAGACAGAGAGAGACAGAGACAAGACAGAGACAGAGACAAGACAGAGAGAAGACAAAGACAGAGAAAGACAGAGACAAGACAGAGACAGAGAACGACATACAGGAAGGCAGAGACTGTGAGACTGACTGAAAGGCGGAGGGGGGGGGGGGATAGAGAGGAAGAGACATAGAAAGAGATAGAGACAGAGACGGAGAGAGAGGAAAGAGGAGGCAACGTCCTTCGATATATCGTTATATTAGTGAAGGCATACAGCAGAGAGAGACACACACAGACACAGACAGAGACGGAGAGAATGGTCGAGAGAAAGACATATAGACAGAGGCGGAGAGAGAGGAAAGATGAGGCAACGTCATTCGTTATATTATTATCACAGTAGAGGCATAGTAGATGGAAAGAGAGAAAGGGGGAAACTCCAAGAATGCAATTGCTGCATGAATGTTGCGGTTCCTTTGTACAGCTTCGTGTGGGTAGTGAATAAAAAGGGTGACGCATTTTATAGCAACGTTGTGTACATTGCGATTCATCCTGTACCAGCATGCTAATAGGAATCGACCGTTTGGCATTTGAAACTTTGTCCATAAGAATTTCGCCCCTTTGCAATTTGTCTATTACTGAGATCGCGTGAGTCCGTTTGCGCTACTCCAGTAGCCTGAGATTCCATTAGACTTCATCCACTAGGGACGTAACCTTTTAAATACCCCCCACCTCTACCACCATCCTCATCCATGCCCCACCCGACCCTCCACCCATCCCCACTCCTCGAGCAACCATCCGACAGCTCCGGACTTGGAGGGATTCCCACCTGGGGAGAATCCAATCGGATTTGCTTGCCAGGAACAACTGGGTCTGTTTTAAGAGCGGAAAAAGGAAAGCAACGATTTCAACGGTACCTCTGGCAAACAGTGTTCTGTCTCTGCCTCTTGTTCTCCCGGCAGCAGCTTCCGCGTCTGCATGCGTGCGTGCGTGCGTGCGTGCGTGCATGCGTGTGTGTGTACGTGCGTGCGCGCCGTGCGTGTATGTGCGTGCGTGCGTGCTGTGTGTGCGTGCGTGCGTGCGTGCGTGTGCGTGCGTGCGTGCGTGCGTGCGTGTGTGTGTGTGCGCGCGCGTTGTGTATCCACGTGCCTACGTTCGTGTGTGTGAGTGAAAAAGTGAGTGAGTGACAAAAAGAGAGAGACAGAGAGAGAGAGAGTGTGTGTGTGTGTGTGTGTGTGTGTGTGTGTGTGTGTGTGTGTGTAAATCGCATTGCTAGCCTCAGCCTGAATGAGCCAATTTCGCACCCGGCTATGCTGAATTGAAGGTAAAACTATGTCCCCTCTGCTGAGAACACAAAGGTACCACTGTCGGTTTCTATCCTTAAACAGTAAGCCAGAATATCGCTTTGCACGCTTAGCCCACTACCAGAAAAATAACCTTTCCAGTTTCTGCCCCTTTAGTTCATTCAACTTCATTTTGCACAGCCTGTTCCTCCATGCAATGACGTGTATCATGAACGTTTCTACGTGTGATGCAATAAATCGTGTTTCGTCTTTATAACAATCGCGGTTAAATATAATTTAACTATACATACAAGACTAATAAGTGGTGAATTAAAATGTTGGGCGTGTAAACGGACGGACCAGTCATGCTTAGCTCTGCGGCCGTTTTGATTCATAGTCTGACTGGCTCAGCTTTGTCTAATCAAAAGTCTTGGGTCGTGAACAAGCACGTACCCCAGTCTTCTTCAGTTCCAGACTTTCTACCCCTCCGCACAATATCTGCAGACACTAGAGGCGTATTGGCTGCCCGTTTTATTAATGCTGTAAACATTGTGGGGGTGACAGACAATGGGGCGAGCGGAGACTGTTCCTCTGCATCAGCATCCCTCTGCCACCAAATACTCAGGATTTTCGCCCCCAACGGCGAGTCATAACGGACGTGAAACCGGTCCATCCAAATGGTCGATGCGCATGCAGACAGTCGCCAAGGCAAGCATCGGCTTGTTAATCCTATCGCTGCAAGAGCATCGGTTGTACCGCCGACGCCAATTTCTGCTAAAACAAATAATCGCGAGGAGAGGTTGTAAGCTAAGCAGGAAGCTTCGTTTTGAGAACTCATAGCTCTAGATGAGACTGCACAACTAGGAGTCACACAAGTCCAACTTTCGTTTGCCAGCCAAGAGTCAAACAAGCCGAACTTTCGTTTTGAGAACTTAGCGATGGGCATGCATAAAAGAGGAGTTAAACAAATCGAACCATCGTTTGGAAAACTTATAGCTCTAACTTAATGAGAATGCACCAGCGAGGACTGAGCCAAACAAGTCGGACCTTCGATTTGAGAATTTAGATGAGAATGCACAAGCTAGGAGTCAAACAAGTCGAACCTTCGTTTTGAGAACTTAGCTTGTGTTTAATTGTTCCTTGTGTTTCGTCGTATAACATTTCTCTAGAGCTGTTCTGTTTTGTCAGCCTCACCAGCAGCTGTTCACTCATTCCTTCGTTTTGAGAATTTACAGCTCTAAATTAATGAGAATACACCAGCGAGGACTGAGTGAAACAAGTCTTTCTATGAATTGTTTTTTGTGGACACATCGTTGGGAAAGATGTTCTCGTCAAGCACTGCCGCAAATAATCATCTCGTTTTGTCCTTAAACCAACACACAATCATCACTCACACTAGTTTTGTCCTTAGACCAACACACAATCATCACTCACACTAGTTTTGTCCTTAGACCAACACACAACTGTCACTCACGCCAGTTTTGTCATTAGACCAACACACAACCGTCATTTTA
Source organism: Alviniconcha marisindica (assembly GCA_018857735.1). Lineage (NCBI taxonomy): Eukaryota > Metazoa > Mollusca > Gastropoda > Provannidae > Alviniconcha > Alviniconcha marisindica. The sequence goes on from JABMCL010002381.1 coordinate 711,808, forward strand.
TCTTTGGAAGAGCAAAAAATCATTAATTTTGGCACCAGTGTTGTCATACTAGCAGCATGCACTTGTCACTCATACTAATTCTCCCCCGAAGACGTACAGACCATCCCTCGCAAAGGTTTTGTCGTTGAAGCATCAAAGAACTGTCGCTTATACCAGTCTTACCTTAAGAATACCATCAATCATTCCTTGCACCCGTTTGTCCTTAGAGCATCAAACAATAATCACTCACACCTGTTTTGTCCTTAAGACAACAAAATTGTAAGTGAGTAACCTGATGTTTTACGCCCAGTCAACCTGTACGGTTATATCAGGGCGAAGCACATTTTGTCAGCATAGTACACACTGTGACAAAACAGTCAGCAGTTGCTTTAGCTTTGTCCACATCGGTCAAATCGTGAAGAGAAATAAAACAACAAAAAGCAACAACATCGGTGGGAACTGAATCTGAACCGATTCATTTCGCCTGTCGAACTGCAACAGAGACTACCAAAAACAATCCATCGACCCGGTAATAAATATCAATTGATCCGCGCTTTATACATTGACGCCAGCTTCGTCGCCTTCTGCAAGTCTTGCAACCTGTTAGCTGGCAAGCAAATTGTTTTCCCCTAAACGTCAATTTCAGCGCTATTTGTCTTTCCTATCAGTTTGTTGCCTGCCGCTTCTATCGATTCGAAGTTACAGCAGCAGGCAGGGAGAAGACAGAGGATGTGGTTTCTGAAATGACTTTCTTTTTGTAAAGAAATCAGCATGCAGTCAGGCCCGGTCTCCCCTCCTCGAAGAAATGCGGCAAAATTCGAAGTCGGGGTAGATGCGAACTATGGGATTCGTGGGTGGATGGACAATTCGACCTCGCTGTCACTCATGAAACTAGTTTTCTAAATTCGATGTATGACCAACGAAACGTTTGAAAGCAACTCCTTCAGTCAGGATTTTGTTTTGTCCCCTTCTGCGTGTTGTAAAAAGTCTTGTACCTGCAAATATCACTTGGGGGTAGGGGTGGGGGGAGAGAGAAATGGCTTCTCCAAGAGCGAGAAGCAAGAAAATCGACCAGCAAAAATTGAAGACAGAGTCAAATGTCACAGAACCCGAAAGAACTTTCTTCCCTAGCATACCCATTAGATGGATAGAAAATAAACATATTTTAGTAACATGGTCTGCGTTCAGCACCATGAGTCGTGATACACTGAATTGAGAATAAAACCTTGTGATGCATTCAGTCCTGTACTGAATCACAGATACATTGTTTGAAGACTTTTAATAACTAAAACACAGACCAGGCAGCGTCTAGATAGTATCTAATGTTTAAGGTAACCCTATTAATAAATGAACGAATGCTGAGAAGATTCTTGGGATCATGCAAATGAAAGCTGTTCAGTAGCAGTAGAAATAGTAGTAGTAGTAGTAGTAGTAGTAGTAGTAGTAGTAGTAGTAGGTAGTAGTAGTAGTACCCTATACACACACACACACACACACACACACACACACACACACACACACACACACACACACACACACACACACTACCTCACACACACTCCGCAAACAGAGAGAAACGATCTGGCACGCACCCACACACGCGTGAATGGGTGTAGTTCGGTGGGGGTGGTGGGGGTGTATGAATACTTGTGGTGTTGTGGTGTATGTGTGTCTGCGCGTGCATGTGTGTGTCGTGTGTCATGTGTGTGCGTGCGTGCGTGCGTGCGTGTGTGTGTGTGTGTGTCTGTGCAGTGCGCGCGTCTGCTGGGTATGCATGCTCACGCGCGGATGTGAGAGCAGTTCCTGGCCTGAGGGCCGAACGCTCGGGACCGACATCTCAGGAGCGATGCTGCACTGCTCCCTTGTGAAACTGATCGAAGGCAGTAGCCACAACTAATCCAGGTCGACTTGCTTGATTTGATATGCTTGTTCCAACTCTTTTCCTATCGAAAATCAACAGCACAGCAGGCCTCGTGTGTCAGTTGTAATGAATTAACAAGGGCGTTTTATTCTTATATCGTATGTGGATGGAATCGATGCAGTAATTCAGGAAGTGAGTTGAGAGTGGGGGTGGGGACGGGGGGGAGGGGAGGGGGCGGAGGGGGGTGGTAGCGGTGTGGCAGGAGGGTGGCTGATGGGAGAGAAGGAAGATGGGGAAGGCGTGGTGGATTGACTGGGGAAGCTGTTGGCAAAAACGCAGAAGACACTTGTACAACATCCTGATGACAAACGTACAACATCCTGAGGACACATGTACAACATCATGATGACAAACGTACAACATCCTGATGACAAACGTAAAACATCCTGAAGACACTTGTACAACATCCTGATGACACATGTACAACATCCTGATGACACATGTACAACATCGTAATGACACATGTACAACATCTTAAGTAATGCAATCCAACATTGCAACCCAGCACTGTACGTCACACTGTACAAAGCTGTTAAAGCCAAAAATTAATTAAACTGAAACAAAGCTGACTGCCAGCGTCCTGACAGTAATAGTAACTGGATGTTTTAGGACTACGTCCTGTCAGCAGCGTTCAGATAGTGATAGTAACTGGATGTCAACGTCCTGTCAACAGCGTTCTGATAGTGATAGTAACTGGATGTCAACGTCCTGTCAACAGCGTTCTGATAGTGATAGTAACTGGATGTCAACGTCCTGTCAACAGCGTTCAGATAGTGATAGTAACTGGATGTCAACGTCCTGTCAACAGCGTTCAGATAGTGATAGTAACTGGATGTCAACGTCCTGTCAACAGCGTTCTGATAGTGATAGTAACTGGATGTCAACGTCCTGTCAACAGCGTTCAGATAGTGATAGTAACTGGATGTCAACGTCCTGTCAACAGCGTTCTGATAGTGATAGTAACTGGATGTACGTCCACACGTCGCTGTTAAAGCAACTAGCGTGGCTCAGATAGTGATAGTAACTGGATGTCAACGTCCTGTCAACAGCGTTCAGATAGTGATAGTAACTGGATGTCAACGTCCTGTCAACAGCGTTCTGATAGTGATAGTAACTGGATGTCAACGTCCTGTCAACAGCGTTCAGATAGTGATAGTAACTGGATGTCAACGTCCTGTCAACAGCGTTCAGATAGTGATAGTAACTGGATGTCAACGTCCGGTCAACAGCGTTCTGACAGTAATAGTAACTGGATGTCAACGTCCTGTCAACAGCGTTCAGATAGTGATAGTA
>JABMCL010002381.1:720000-727536 GCA_018857735.1 Alviniconcha marisindica
AGAGGGCGGGAAACATAGGGGTTTTGGGGCGGAGGGGGGCGGGGGTGGGGTGGGGGGTATCTGTGAAATGGAACAGAATTTCCCAAGGTAGCAACCATTCACAAAAAGGCAGACAGGAGGGTCAAGGACGCGGGGAGAGGAAGGGGACTGGGCGGGTGGGAGGATAATGTGGCCATCAAAATGCAAGACGGGTCCGAGAGGGGTCTCCAGCGCAGACTTGGTTTCTCTGGGTGGTTCTTCCAAAACAGTCCGTGGCTGGACATGGGAGGGGGGAGGGGGGGATTTCAGGAAGGAGTCGAGTCGGTGCAGACATGCACAGGCTATATAGTGAGTGCATGCAGTGCCACTGTCTTGCGAACTTTATGAGAGCTTTTTTTGTTTGTTTCTATCTTTTGGCTGGGCTTTTCTTTTTCAAATGTATTATTCATTTGGTTCTTGTTGTTGTTTAGTGTTCTTAATTGTGTTTGTGTACGGTTGCAGTTTGTCAGCAGTTTCAGATAGTTTTGATAATTTAAGCTCTGTCTGTCTGTCTGTCTGTCTGTCTGTCTGTCTGTCTGTCTGTCTGTCTGTCTGTCTCTCGTGTGTGTGCGTGTGCGCGTGCGCGCGCGCGTGTGGGTGGGTGTGGGTGGGTCGGTGGGTGGGTCTGCGTGTGTGCGCGCGTGCGTGCGTGCGTGCGTGCGTGCGTGCGTGTGTGTGTGTCTGTCTGTGTGTGTGTATGCATGTGTATATGTGTGAGTGTATGTGGGGAGGGAGAGGGAGCGGGGTTTGGGGAGGGGGGTGGGGGTGTTGTTCCTGTTGTTGGTGATGGTGGTGGTGTTATCTTTGTCTAGGTATAGTTACGACTATTGGCAATTTCAATCTCTCTCTCTCTCTCTCTCTCTCTCTCTCTCTCTCTCTCTCTCTCTCTCTCTCTCTCTCTCTCCATACATAGACTACCAGCAGAAAAGGTGTTTTAGGGACTCTTATGTACAGTTTACAGTTTAGATTGGGGATATCACCTATACGTGTACACAGAATGCGTTACAGAAAGGATGTTGTCCCGAGTCAGTTACTTTGTCCTGTGTGTAAAAATGAAATGAAATTAAGGACGAGTCACATGTGATATTCAGATGCAATGCATATGAGCGCTTTAGAAAAGAGGTGAACATTATAGCAAGGACAAGTACTACCCAGGACACTTTTAATGCTCTTTCCCGTGTTATAGGGTGCAGACGACGAAGAGTCTGTTATTCAGCTTTCACGCTTTCTGTACAGTCTTCGACATGCGGAATCGAGCTGTATCAAGTGAATGAATGAAATTCAGTTTGTGTTCGACAAAAATATAGGTAATGGAGGTAAAGGATAAATGAACGGTTGATTTAAAGCGAATGTGCGAGGTAAATCTGGATCTGAAATGCACGACTGTGCTTAACCGATTTTTGATGCTGCAATTTGTAATAGTTTTGTGTAATATAAATCTACGTTTTGCGTGAGTCCAATTCCCCCCTTGAAATGAACATGTATTGTTTATTCAATAAAATGTCTTGCGTCTTGCATCTCTCTCTCCATCATCTGTTCATCCTCCGAGCCATCAACCTAAACTCGATCAGTCTGCCAATCACTAATTGATCAATCAACATCACAACATCACGACACATCGTCTCTATTCGCGCTGAAAGATATACCTCATTCGTGTTAAAAGATACACAGCTAACTGAATTCTCTGGCCAGCTGATGCATGATTTTCATCATTCAGTGGAAGACAAATCCAAAAACCACAAAGAAACTTTCGCCTATACTGACTGTTTGTCTGTCAGATCAGGTTGCCCAGCCCAGTAAAAAATGGTCACGAGCTGCCAGTCATCCGAAAGGCTTCAACCAATCAGGACTGACGTGACGAGCAATATTCCGCGCGAAAAGCCCGAAGAGCTAGTGGCCGTATTGTTTGTCACACGAGCAAATTATGCACAGCAACAGAGCGAAAGACTGGCGAATTCCACACACACACACACACACACCACACACACACATACACACACACACACACACACACACACACACACACACACACACACACACACACACACACACCACACACACACACACACACAACACACACACACACACACACACACACACACACACACACACGCAGAGTTACACACACACACACACACACACACACACACACACACACACACACACACACACACACACACACACACACACCAAATCAATAACGGCGCACGAGCACCAATGACAATTAAAGACATCAGCTACAGTCTGCATTCATTTGAACGACAGAATTTGTTATCTGACTCAAGTGCGCGTAAAGACACGAGAAGAGTTCTGAATTTGTATTCCACAAGTAATATACATCGTATATAAACATTCCTTGTGATTTTAACCTTGCCTGTACGTAGCGGCACACTCTTAAACTGCGAATCTTTTATACATGTAGATTTTCTTTCTTTCTTTCTTTGTTATTCGTGTGTGGCACCCATGTTTTCCTTTGAATGGAATAAAGAAGTACTCTATTGTTACGACGACGTTTTCTCGTCGTGAACAACGCCTGAGTAGCTGATAAGACGCATTCCATGACGTTATTGATTGCGGCGGAAACTCGCACAGTGCAAAGGGTTCAGTGACTGCAGGCCCCTTTAACGGAAACGAGCTTAAATTCTCGGCGGCGATGCGGCAGATTTAAGTGTTATGCGGGTGGTTAATTTAGGCGGTGAGTGTTGTTTACTACTTATTTCAGCAGTTTCGGGGACTGCCCACCAGCACAGCCTATTTACAGTCTTATCACGTCTGGCTCTTTCCTTTCTATTTCTGTGCAACTTAGGCCTATAATTATACAGGCCCACGTGGCAGCCAAAAGCGATGCCGCTCCACCCGTGCTGCGGGCTTGTCTCTCATGAAAAATTCCAGATAATCTGCCAAGTGCTTGAATGAGCTCCAGGTGAAAGATAGCGCTGCGATATATAATCAAATCAGCGGCGTATCTTCCTTGACTGTCCAAACGTGGCGTCGGAAGATGTGCCCCCAAAAAGAAGCAGTATTGAATTAAACGGAGAAGAATAAAAACAAACAAGAACAAAAACAAATAAGAACAAAAACGAAAGAAAAGAGCAGGGAAAGGGGGGAAAAGGACAACATTGGGCAAAGGTGCCTCAGCGAATAAGAGAAACAAAACTAAGAAGAACAACGAAAGAATTCTAAAGGGGATTAAAAACTCTTTTTAACCTCCTTTAGAATTATTTTGCTGTTGTTTTTAGTTACAACAGCGAATAAGAGAAACAAAACTAACAGCTATGCTAACAACAACAGAAGCGCAACACGATATAATACGAACAAGAACAACAAAGAGCGACTGCTCAGTCCACTCCCATTCAAAACAGGAAGAGGAATAGACGTTCATTATTTCATTTTATTTTTATCTCTTGAAAACGTTCAAATGGGTCAGTTTCTAAAATCGATTCTAACGTGCTAGGTTCCATAAAGAACAAGGGCTTACAGCATCCGAAAGAAACGACACCATTACGGTTCCATCTGAGGCAGGATACGTACGTTTCAAGCATCTCCCTCTGACACAAGCTAAAATGATCCCAAGCATGACCATGCCCTTTCTCAAAAACAACAGCCTGGAGAAACGATGTATTTCATTATTTACCTGTCAAGTATCTCCCCCTGACACAAGCTAAAATGATCCCAAGCATGACCATGCCCTTTCTCAAGAACAATAGCCTGGAGAAACGATGTACTTCCTTATTTACGTGTGGATGACAATATTTACGCGTGGATGACAATATTTACATGTGGATGACAATATTTACATTATTTAAATGTGGATGACAATATTTACATGTGGATGACAATATTTACATGTGGATGATAATGTTTACTCCACTGGGGCGGAAACAACAACAGCCATCATCAACGTCAGTGTAACGCATGTAACATTGTCTTACTAAACTTTTGTTCCCATACCCATGCTAACAACAACAGAAGCGCAACACGATATAATACGAACAAGAACAACACAAAAGAGCAAAAGTCCACTCCCACTCAATGCTGGAACAGGAACTGACGTTCGTTGTGTTATTTATGCAACACTGCTTTGGTCAAACCGGACAAGAGGTTATTAACGACAGATTTTTCATGGGACAGACTTTGCAAGGCTGCAGTACAACCGTACCCATCTTGTTGATGATTGATGATGCTGAAGGTTTCTTAATGGCAGAACCAAACTTAATTTTCAATGGCCGCTCTTAAATTTATTGTCACAGCATTTATAACCTGGTCACAAAGCGTACGAGCGTATTTGTTTTTGTTGTTGTTGTTTTTTGTTTTTTGGTAGTTACGTGTGCAGTTGTAAGTTATAATTATGATGTTCTTTAATACAAACTGTAATATATTGCATTTTTTGTTTCCACCTCACGGCCGGCTGCTGACGCGCAGCACAAGGTGCGATTATTTACCTTCGCTTCCCTGCACTTGCACAAAGTAAAATTATGTCATTAGATGCCAGCTTCTTACGTTTGTGCACCAGTACAGCTCTTACTTCCGCGAAGTATTTGTTGTTGTTTTGTTTTGTTGTGTGTGTGTGTGTGTGTGTGTGTGTGTGTGTGTGTTGGTCGTGCGTGCGTGCGTGCGTGCGTGCGTGCGTGCGTGCGTGCGTGCGTGCGTGCGTGCGTGCGTGCGTGCGTGCGTGCAAGTGCAGCGCGCGTTTGTGTGTGTGTGCGTGTGCGTGTGTGTGTGTGTGCGTGCGTGCGTGCGTGCGTGCGTGTGTGTGTGTTTTTTACTGTGCCGGCTGAAGCACAAAATCAAAAACAAGTAGTCGAGGGATGAAACCCACCGGTTTACAAAAGGGGAAAAAAAGCCTGAAAGAAGGAACAAAAGTAGCATGTGCCACTGGACCCATCGCACACTGCGCCAGTGATCAGCCAGAATGTCCATGTCGGAGGTGAGGTCTTTCCATGCAATGCTTAGCCGGCGCAACTGGGCCAACTATAAGGTTGGACCAGGTCAATTCGTTATGGATTTGTGAGGCAAAAACGTTATATGTGTTTAATGCTTGCGGGCAAACGCTGGGACATCATTTTTGTTTAAATCTGTCACGAATACTAAGAAAACAGTTCCAGTAGATTGTGCCTACAGAATTACCACGATCCATATCCTCACATTTGTAATCATGATCTGGCTGTTTGGGTTTCAAATGATGTGATTGGATGTCTGGTAGCTAAGACTGTTTACGTGAACAAGGGCATGTTCTCACATAACATTTTTAGCACAGATTTTGCCCCGAGTCTCGAACTCCCCACCCATCCAACCAGCACCCAGGCAGACGACGTGCAAACGGAGGTGAGAGGAGGTTGACGGCCGGCCGACCAATCTACGGCTGTTAACCAATCACAGCCGCAGACAGACTGAGGGATCACTGGTGTTCATCACAGACAGGGGGCCAGGGTAGAGACCAGGTGCGAAATGTCTCTGCCCAGACACGAACAGAGGTATCTTTAGCTCGACGTCAGATTTTTCTTTTTCTTCAAGTCAGTAATGTCCTGGCGAGTATCACGTGCTGAGGCAACATGCAAGAAGTGATTACAGTATAAAATTAAAAAAATTAAAATAATTCAAGAGACGACAAGGCTGATCCTTCGCGGGGTAGTAAATGCCAAGGTGCAGGTATAGTCCAGACAGGGAGGTCTTCTTCTTCTTCTTCTTCTTCTTCCTCTCTCTCTCTCTCTCTCTCTCTCTCTCTCTCTCTCTCTCTCTCTCTCTCTCTCTCTCTCTCCTCACCAACGCGACTGTCAGGCCGGTAATGACAGTTAGTCTAAAGCGTAATCCATAGCACAGCTTCTGCTGTGTGCTTTCTACACTCCACTGAAATCCAACCAAACTACCACGATCCATATCCACACATCTGCAAGCACAACCTAGCTTTTCGGTTTCAAATAATGTGGTAGGGTGTCTGGTAGCTCAGACTGTTTACGTGAGCGACAGCATGCTTTTGCCTAAGATTTTGCCCCTTTCGAATCGCCACCCATTCTGCCAGACAGGCAGACGACGTGCAAACGGAGCGGAGAGGAGGCTGAAGGCCGGCCAACCAAAACATCGATGACTGTTCAACCAATCACAGCCGCAGACAGATTGAAGGATCACTGGCGTTCATCACAAACAGGGGGCCAGGGAAGAGACCAGGAGCGAAATGTCTCCGCCCTGACACGAGCAGAGGTATCTTTAGCCCGACGTCAAGTTTTGTTGTTGTTCTTGCTGTTTTGTTTGCTTTTTGTTTGTTTTTCAAGTCAGTAATGTCACGGCGAGTATCACGTGCAAAGGCAACATGCAAGAAGTGATTACAATAAAAAAAATGTTCAAAAGATGACAAGGCAGATCCTTCGCGGGGCAGAAAATTCCAAGGTGCAGGTATAGTCCAAAAGGGAGTTGTGTGTGTTTTCGTGTTTGTTTGTTTTTTCCCCTTCTTCTTCTTCTTCTTTTCAGTGTGACGGTAATCACAGTTGGTATATACAGCGTAATCCATAGTATAGCTTCCACTGAGTACATTCTGCACTGCGCTGAAATAAAATCAAACTACCACGATCCATATCCACACATTTTTCAAGCACAATTTAGCTTCTTCTTTTTCTCTCTCTCTTTTACTTTTCTTCAGATAATGTGTCTGGTAGCTAGAACTGTTTACGTGAGCGACAGCATGCTTTTACATAACATTTTTAGCCACAGATTTTGCCCCTTTCGAATCGCCACCCATTCTGCCAGACAGGCAGACGACGTGCAAACGGAGCGGAGAAGAGGCTGAAGGCCAGTCAATCGAAACATCGATGACTGTTCAACCAATCACAGCCGCAGACAGATTGAAGGATCACTGGCGTTCATCACAGACAGGGGGCCAGGGAAGAGACCAGGAGCGAAATGTCTCTGCCCAGACACGAGTAGAGGTATCCTTAGCTCGACGTCATTTTTTTCTTCTTTTTTCTTCTTCTAGTCAGTAATGTCACGGCGAGTATCACGTGCAAGCAGCGATAACAGGGTAAAAAATGTCGAAGAGATGACAGGAAAGTGTCTTTGGGGATGGGTAGGTGAGGGGGGGGGGAGGCAGAAAATGGCAAGGTCCAAAGAGACAGTTGTTTTGCCCCCCGGCAGTGCGACTGACAGGCCGGTAATGATAGCTGGTATGTAGCGTAATCCATAGCACAGCTTCCACTGTGTGCATTCCGCACTGCACTGAAATCTTATCAGCTACAAGTTTCCTGTCCTTGGTTTTTGCCCCATTTTCTCTGCCTTCGACGACCGCTGAATAACGCTTCAAGCCTGGTTACCAGGCAAAGATTGACGTCGTTCCCCCTAGACTGGGCTTCGGGTCCGGAAAAGAAAAAGCTTTCTATGAAAACTGAACTGAAGCTGAAATCACGTTATCAACACTATCGTTGCCCACTTCTTTCACGGACATTGTATTGAAAGCAAGAACTGAGGCGGTTAATTGTCTTGACAAAACCCGTCTTGAGAAGCGCGCGCGCGCGCACACACACACACACA
>JABMCL010002967.1:0-42500 GCA_018857735.1 Alviniconcha marisindica
AAAGCGTGTCCGTTTTTTGCCCGAGTCACGGCTGCATTGACCAGCATGCAAAAGCATCGTGTACGCCGAACTGAAGTGACTGTGGGTAACTGTCTGTTGCTCAACAGACTTTTCATGCAACCATGTAGTAACATTGCACTGGTATCACCAAACAAGTTTACTTCACAGAACTTGACACGCCCACTTTGTGTCCAGCATTTGCTAGTAGTACAGGCTAATTGTTTTCAGTTTGAAAGTGACTCGTAAAGTGACTACTGCCCGCAGGATCACTGATGAGTGATGCAAATGGCTGGCTCACGACTTGCTGCTTTTTTGCAAGTTGCAGCTTTTGTGATGCCTGAGGTGGCAGCGGTAGAAAGGAGGGGGCGTGGTGGTGGTGATGGTGATGGCGGTGGGGGGGTGGGGGGGGGGGGGGGGGGGGGGAGGGGGGGGGGGGGGGGGGGGGGGGGGGGGGGGGTAAACGGATCGCATCGGGCGGCGCACAGGACAGATTAAAAGGTGACCGAGCTCACTTCTGGCGGAGCTTCATGAGTCAAAGTCCCTCTTCTATCAGCCACGTGTTATCAAAATGTATGACCACACTACAGACACTGCGTAAAAGCTTCTCCTCGTGTCCATATAAATCACTCAGTGGGGTCACTGAGGGGGGTCAGTCTGCGTCAAGCTAGGACTGGTCTGGTAGTACTTGATGGTGTTGTGATTGTTGATCATCGTCTTTATCTTTTCTTCTTATTCAGTTCATGATTGTGTAGTTTTTCTTTCACTTGTCTGTTTGCTTGACTGTTCGAGTTGGGGTATTAAAAGTCGTTAGTGAAAAACTAATAGTCATCATTGGTGCGATTTTATAATTTTCAGTTTCAATATCTACTAAACCTGGAATTTAATTTTGAAGGGGGACATAGACAGAACACTTTGGCTGCAGCGGTAAATTTCGTATAGCACCTCGGTGCACCTAGTACCTGCATCACAAGCAGCCTGAGTTGGGCAATGCTGAGGAAGGTGACAAAGTACGGAAGATAAATGCCTTCCGTTTTGATCGTTGTTATCATTCTGCGAAGGATGGAGGCGCTACAGCCTACAGCAGACAGAGCGAGTGGCTTTTCCATGCAGAACGAATGAAGATTATTTTCATAGTATTTAACTGTCTCCAGTGTGGGGTTTCAAAAAAACAAAACAAAAATCTCTGCCTTTGGTGTAAATAATATTTTTATTCGTACATCGTAATAATAAATTAAAAAACAACAGGTAGAGGAAACACAAAAGCAAATGCTTATTTGAATGTTACCTATACTTGAGAATACAGTAACACACACATAATACATAGGCCTATACATGAAAAAATAATTTAAAAAAAGAAGAAAAAAACTGTTTGCACAGTACAGACTAAAAATATCCATTAAGATATCTATCCTTGCTCTTTCAAAACTGTTTCCAGCGTGTACCTGCATCTGTGCGGTGTTGAAAATCATTAGCATAATCACACACACACAACACACACACACACACACACACACACACACACACACACACACTCCACACACACACACACACCACACCACACACACACCACACACACCCACACACACACACACACACACACACACACCACACCACACACACACACACACACACACACACACACACACACACACACACACACACACACACACACACACACACACACACACACACACACACACACACACACACACACACAACACACACACACACACACACACACACACACACACACACACACACACACACACACACACACACACACACACACACACACACACACACACACACACACACACACACACACACCCACACACACACACACACACACACACACACACACACACACACACACACAACACACACACACACACACCCCCACACAACACACAACACACCACACACCACACACACACAAAACACACACACACACCACACACACACACACACACACACACACAACACCACACACACACACACACTCACACTCACCCACACACACACACACTTCCAAGGAAGTGCCGGCAGACTGCAACGAGAGGCGCACAAGCTTGGGAAACTCGAAAGAGACCGGCCGGGAGAAACGGGTCGGACCTGCCGGCGGTGACACATAGCAACTGATTTATTTTTTGTTAACTCTCAGTCAGCCACTAAGGTCATCCCAGCGCAGGTCCCTGGAGAGAGAGAGAGAGAGAGAGAGAGAGAGAGAGAGAGAGAGAGAGAGAGAGAGAGAGAGAGAGAGAGAGAGAGAGAGAGAGAGAGAGAGAGAAGAAAACGTGAAAGAAAGTGCCTATTGAGAGAGCGGCGTGGCCTCTCAGGGAAGGAGACAGCAAGGTGTCGTGCTGCAGACCGGCTGTTGTGATCGAGAAGCCCGGCCGCAGAAGTAGCATCATGTGTGACGCCACACCAGTCGGCACCACTGACACGAGTCGAGAGAGGGTGTCTAACACACGGACCATTGTTCATTGTGACGGAGTGTCTGGCACACAGACCGAATTTCATTGCAAAGGAGTGACTGGCACACAGACCGATGTTCATTGCGAAGGAGTGTCTGGCACACAGACCGATGTTCATCGTGAGGTAGTGTCTGGCTCGCAGAGCTATGCAGTTCATCGTGAGGGAGTGTCTGACACATATAACAATATTCATCGCACGTTGGAACTGTCCAGTGGTTCTTTTTTGCGACAAAAGCATAATTATGCAAGCGTTTTGTAACGCCCTTTGCAGTCTGTCAAATAGATGGCGTTACCGAGGCAAAACAATCAGATACAAACTGTAAGGCATTGGTTGAAAGGCGTTGGATGCAAGTAGCATAACCATGGCCCGTCCGACGTGATTTTCACGACATCAGTGACAGGGAAGTTGGAAGCGCATGTCTTGTGAAGTCATGTTGGGTCTACCGTCTCGCCGGTTCTCAAACAATGAGGTGCCATTACCAGACGTAAGAAATTCCAGGGGCCTATTTTCTTTTATTGGTCCTGTCGTCTGGAATAGGCTCCCATTTTCCCTCCGTCATGCTCAAACTCTGTTGGGTTTCAAATCTCGGCTAAAATCCCACGCATTCTCTGTCTGTTTACAAATGCAGTAGGCCCAGCTGCCTCCAAATCTCAGTCCATCAGTTTGTGCGTGCCTGCGTGCGTGCGTGCGTGCGTGCGTGCGTACGTGTGTGTGTGTGGTGTGGTGTGTGTGTGTGTGGTGTGTGTTGTGTGTGTGTTGTGTGTTGTGTGTGTGTGTGTGTGTGTGGTGTGTGTGTGTGTGTGTGTGTGTGTGTGTGTGTGTGTTGTGTGTGTGTGTGTTGTGTGGGTGTTGTGTGTGTCTGTGCTTTGTTAGTCCCCCCCCCCCCCCCCCACCCCCCATTGCCGCCACCCCAGGCTATTTGCTATGTATGTAGTACGTGCATTTGCTGCTGGACGACTTAGAATGCTTGTACAGAATGATTGATAGTGTAGTTTTATAAATGTATACTAATCCTCGATCCGTTTTTTATTTGTTTTTGTAAGCACCTTTGACTCATCTGAGATGAGGCGCCAGGAATATTTATTGATTATAAGTTATTATTATTGTTATTACCACTCTAGGGATCACTAAAACACAGACAGACAAGCAGGTACAGACAGACAGGCCGACCGACTGATCGATAAACTGATAGATGGATAGACAGATCAGTAGATAGACGGACAGACAGAAAGCAAGAGAAACGGACGGGTCACCAAAGTCTATCAGCCTAAATAGGCAAGGTCTGAAGCGGTAAGGAGTCGTGTTTAATTAGAGAAAGACAAGAGCGTGGGAAAGAGGAGAAGGAGCTTTTTCGAACCTCGGTCGGAAGGGCTGTGTGTGTTGAATGTGCCGGTGTTTGTGCCCGCAGCCCTGATTAAAGCTTATCACGGCCTCCAAATTGAACACATTCTCTGGCCTGTGTTTCAGCGTTTGCCCGCTGCCAGGAAATCAAACATCATCTTTTACACAAACACTGGCCAAAAAGAACACCTGCGGGGTCACAGTCAAATGTGACACTGGAGATAGATAGATAGATAGGTGTAGCTAGGTAGGGCAGAGAGAGAGAGACAGAGAGAGAGAGAGAGAGAGAGAGAGAGAGAGAGAGAGAGAGAGAGAGAGAGAGAGAGAGAGAGAGAGAGAGAGAGAGACAGACAGACAGACAGACAGACAGACAGACAGACAGACAGACAGACAGACAGACAGACAGAGACAGAGACAGAGACAGACAGACAGAGACAGAGACAGACAGAGACAAACAGACAGAGACTGACAGAGAGAGAGAAAGAGAGGCAGACAGACAGAGACATAGAGACAGAGGGGGAGATGGGTGGGCGAGCAATCTGGTCGGTAGGTAGAGGAGGTACGCCGTAAGATAGATATGTTGGTAGTGGGTGGGTAGAAGATATAAGGGGATAGAAAGTTATTAGTGATAGGCAAGTGGAGATGCAATTAGATACACGTACATAAGCAGGTAGCTAGTTAGACAGCACGGGCAGGCAGGCAGGTAGGCAGATAGGTAGGTAGGTAGGTAGATAGGTAGGTAGGTAGGTAGGTAGGTAGGCAGGCAGGCACTGGTAGGTAGGTAGATGAAAGGTTAATTCAGTGTCACAGCTGTACTTTGAAGTATGAAGTAAACAAACATTTGATTATCTGAGCACCATAAAAAGTGACAGCCAGTTTCCTCCTCACCCCCCCCCCCAATCACCCATTCCCCCCCCCCCCCCCATCTCGCCCCAGCCCAGGCGGGAACCGCCCACGTCTCTCATGAAATAGCATTCTGGTTGCACGCACCAAGACAAACTAGATAAACTGACTCATTAGTCTCAAGGGTACATTTGTTGTTTTTTAAACGGGACGAACTCGATCTAAATGACTTGTAATGTGCGATAAGGCAGAACCGGCCATTGAAAGTTTGTGGGGGAAAATTGACACTCTGTCACGATGCAGAAAATCAATCACCTCGCACATGCCCTGAGGTGATGTTTGCACAAAGGGTGTTGCGCAGCATAAGCCTGTCGTCGTTCAGTCCGATTTTGGTCAGGATTTATGTTTGCTTTGGTACACACAGGGTTGATCGATCAAAGACTTCTTGCAAAAAACTTCACTGACTTCTGGGCGTGTTTTCTCGTCACTTCTGTCTTTGAATTGTGCTGTTTAATCAGTTCCAATGTTAGCGCTGTCGTAACTCTCTATGCTGCCTTTGGTTTAGAACTGAGATCACGGCGAGGGTGATGTTGGTCAGTTTGACTAACCACAGTCACTTCCGCTTTTGACTTTCACGAAACTGGCCGCTTCATCGTTGAGCACATAGAAAAAAAAGTAATGCCTGTGGACAGAAAGTTTCTTCCGCTTGACGAAGAGAAGTGACAGTTTGCACTCACAGCTCTTTGTTACTTAACGGATTTTGTTTTATATATATATATATATATTTTTGTCCTCGGGAGAAGAGGTGCTTACAAACGAGTGCAAATGACAACGTGCTTAAACTGAAATACCTATGCTGCAGCCCAGAGCAATCCAGCAACGAACATGAGTCGGATGGATTCTCCCAAGGCAGAAAAGGGAGAGTGAGTTTTAACCACTAAGCCCTGTGTCGTAATCTCGAATTTCATTGCATCACGAGTGAAGTGTCTTGGCGGAGGCTAGAGCTATCAACACGACCTCAATGGACCCCATCAGTTTCCTATTAGCTGAAAACACAGGCTCAGAGTGTCACCTCCCCCCCCACCACCACCACCACCTCCTGCCCACCCGACTCCATCCCTGCACCCGTTCCCCCCAACTGACCTTTACGGTCTTTTTTTTCTTGTCTTTTTTCTTGTCCCTAATAAGCCTTATGGTTTCTGTGGAAGTTAAGCACCATGTTGACTTACTTACCTGATACAACATACACGGTCGACTGGGCGTTAAAAAACAAACAAAACAAACAAAACGACAACAAAAAACGAAGTCTTCTCGCTTGGTACCCACAAAGCTACTATACCTATAAAATCCCATGTTTCCCTGTGTGAATACATCCATGGCAATACACTATCTTGACCTTGATCGGTTACTTGTGTTGCGCTTGCATAATTAATAATGGCCCGTGTAGTCGGCAGCGGGGAAAACACAAGCGACTGGTCGCCTCCCTCGGACTGAAAAATGTCGTGCGTACGTGCACGAAGTGCAGCAGATAAAACCGAAGAGAGTCCAATCAGAGTTGGACTTGATTTAAAGTCATCCCAGTAAGACTTCAAAGCCAAAAGATTGTATCGGTTAAAAGATGTGTTTGCAGGTTCACTTGAAATACTTCATTATGGTCGTCTTCTAAACACGTCTTACATTGGTTTCAAGTGGAAAGGGCACCAACACTAATATCACCTTGCTGTGAACAGACATATAATAAAACAGTGACTGACCAACGCAGTGCGAGTTTATTTAATCACGTTGAAACAAGTGGGCCTTGTCAATGAGCTGTTCAAAGACTTTATCGTCTGTAGATAAAATGAAATGAGACAATGCTACTAGTAGCGGGATCTTGGTCAAAATGTTTGTCTAAATCTATTGCTTCAAACCAGTCGATCCGCTACTACAACGATTAGCTAGACATCCGCGTTACGCCTTTGGCTAGTGCCTCACGTAACTGGGTGTTTCGCAGTTAATATCCTCATTATTCAATGGGGAATGAATGCTTTTCCTGTTGACCTAATGACCATAAAAAATATGTTTTTATGTATGTAATATGTATGTGTGCGTGCGTGCGTGCGTGCGTGCGTGCGTGCGTGCGTGCGTGCGTGTGCGTGTGTGTGTGTGTGTGTGTGTGTGTGTGTGTGTGTGTGTGTGTGTGTGTGTGTGTGTGTGTGTGTGTGTGTGTGATAAAAGCTAAATAAAATAGCTAAGATAACAGTTTCAGTGCAGAGGACTAGTAATCATCAAAACCATTCTTCACAATTGTCACATAGGTGTTACAGATCCATGACGTTTTGTTATGATGCACAATAACGGCAGTTGACTCGAAAAACACACACACACTAAAACTAAAATCAAAACAAAACAACAACAATATAACGTTTGGCTGTAATGTTGAACGGTTTGTCTTGTTAAAAACTAAACAAAACAACAAAAACAAAATTGTACGTGCAGTCTTTCATTTATCTTCGATCCTATAAACGTGTGGCAAGGAGAGAGAATGCTCCGCCAACTGACGTAATGTCCGACTGACTGAAAAACAACATTGCCTGCGTCCACGTCTTTTGAAAGTCTTCCCGCAATGTTTTTCTCTGTCACAGATCTGTCTGATCAACCTAGTCCTCTTGGCGAACGAGAGTTCGCCGAATGGAGATGATTCTAAACTGTCAAATGAAACTGGCGGTAGAAACAGTGGTCTCGTTTGCAGTCTGATTGGCTAATCGCATTGTGCGAGTCGTTCAAATCTCGGCGACATGTAAAAGTATTGTGGCCAGGACCTCTCTAACACTGATTCATCACACCATGAAACTTGGGTACTACCGATGGAAAGGTCTCCATTTCGAATCGTGACTTGCATGCAACAATGAATGGACGGAAACTACGATCAGACCCGTTAGAATAATTGAGCCATAGTATATAAACTTGACCAGTCAACGATTTAACTTTTAGAACATCAGTGTGGGGTTCCCAATTTGGACCCCCGAAAATAGGTCGTAGGTATGTGTTCAAAAGGCCGTCAGATATCCATCTACGCCCACGTTGTTATTTCAAAGAATCAACAGCCGATTAACAAAATGCCGCGCTATTTTGGTCAACATTTCCGAGCGGTTAGTCACAATGATAACGGTGCACGGGAACAGAGCGAGGTATTTTGTCCATTGTTCAATGTCCACTCTCACGCTGAGGTGGTGAAAGCAGGGGATTATGAGCCGTCAAGACGCTTTGACCGTGTCCACTGGCTTTATGACCAGTCTGGAGCTTCAGCTGCCCTTTCGAAAGCTTAGTTTCCAGTGGATGGGGCGTGGGAGTGGGCGCTGAAAACAAGGGTCAATGGATTAGTCATACATTTGCTATGTCCTTTGACCCCCCCTTCCCCCCCCCCTTCCCCGCCCCTCTTTCCCCCCCCCCCCCCCCCCCCACCACACACACGCTACCCCCTTTCTCAGTCCTCTTTTGTCCTGTGGACACACAAGCAAGCGCGCACGTGCACGCACGCACAGCGGCACAACCCCTACACAATTTTTTCGGCTTGATATGTAATTATTTGCTCCCCTCGCCGCGTTTCAAAACTGAACGGCAAAGGGGTATGCAGGTATTCCCGTTGATTCCTAACATGAAGCCATTTTCGGCTGGACTCAGTCGGAATACTTACTTTGGGGAACTGGAACGGATTTTATTTGGCCACCCCCTCCCCCCTTCCCCTTAATTTTTCTTCTTTTCGTTGCGGAATTTTGTTTTAACCGGTATAGTCCAGTTTCTTGGACGCATAAACTGGTATCTGACCTAGCAGTTTTCGTTTTACGCGACAAGTGAGAGTTATATCATATTATAATTATTCTAAAATTGTCTAAAACACAATAATTTATTTTTATTTTTATAAAAAAACATTAAAAACAAATAAACTTGCAATAATTTATTCAACAATGGTTCACAGAATTACGTCGATGGGTTCATATAACAGTCACAAAAGGTGGTTACGGTAAAAGCGACGTTTTGGCGAATAGGCGTGTTAGTACCAAATCTGTCCTGATCATACGACGGAAAACGAATACTTTCTTTGCACGGTGTTGGCCCGAGAAGTGACCGGATCCGGTCGGGGGGTGGGGGTGGGGGGTGGGGGGTTACGCCGCAGAGCTGTTGGGTCAACACTGGTCCCCTGTAGTGGTCAGTGCGCCACTTCTGCTGCCCGCCGTTGATTAGCTCCTCTTATTAGTAAGCCGATGGGGTCGGCCTGCCGATATGGGGGCTCACTTGTTACACTTGTTTGGGGTCAGCCTGCCGATATGAAGGTTCACTTGTTACACTTGTTTGGGGTCAGCCTGCCGATACGGGAGTTCACTTGTTACACTTGTTTGGGGTCAGCCTGCCGATATGGAGGTTCACTTGTTACACTTGCCGGTTTTGGTTCAATCTGCCGATACGGGAGTTCACTTGTTACGCTTGTTTTGGTTCAATCTGCCGATACGGGAGTTCACTTGTTACACTTGTTTTGGTTCAATCTGCCAATCGGGAGTTCACTTGTTACACTTGTTTTGGTTCAATCTGCCGATACGGGAGTTCACTTGTTACACTTGTTTTGGTTCAGTCTGCCGATACTGGAGTTCACTTTTACACTTGTTTATGTCTGGGGTCAATCTGCTGATATGTGAGTTCACTTGTTTGGGGTCAGTCCAACCGATACGGGAGTTTATTTGACTGGGGTCAGTCCAGTCAATACAGCAGTTCAGGTGTTTGGGGTCATTCCTGTCGATACAGGTGTTCAGGTGTTTCCAGTCGATACAGGAGTTTTCTTACGAGACTTATTTGCAGGTTAGAGGGCAAGCCAGCCGATATGGTCGCTGTATTTTGTTACCCGGCTTTGTTAACAGAAAATCAATCAGACAACTCGTTCGTTTATTCAGTTTATTTGGACGGGTGGGGGTGGGGGCAAACTGGCTTATGAGAGGGGGTGGGGGTTGGTGGGAGTGGATATGGTAGTTAGCTGTATCGTTGTGGCCATGACAGTCATTATATTCTAGCCACTATGTAGTCATAATGTAACCACCATAGATTCACAATATTGTACGCACATAAAGAATACGAACACCTCTCTGACTAGTATGTATATCTATATACATAGTATAGAGATATACTACATAAATATAGATAGGTATATATATAGTAGAGAGAGTAGATACATATAAGTACTTAGGTGTGGTTTTGATAGTAAATTGAACTGGAGAGAGAACATCAACTCTGTGCTGAAAAAAGTGAACTCGAGAATGTATTGCTGAGATTATTTGGAGTAAATTCAGATATGCTAGTAACCTTTTATAATGCTGTAATATGTAGTATTATTATGTTTGGTTCTGTCCGTTGGGGTGGGAATATTTCAAGATTAGATAGAGGGAGGTTGGAAAAGATTGTAAAAAAGCAGGTCATGTTGTGGGAAAGCCACTGGACAGTTTTAAGACTTTACACGAAAAGAGACTGTACAGAAAACTAATGCAAATATTAAACGACCCTACAATGAGACACTACTTTGATTGCAGACGTAGCAACAAGAGTGGAAGATTTTTACTTCTGAGAACAAATACAAACTGTTATAAAGCCTCGTTTTTACCCTCGGCTCTGCCAGTTTTTAATGAAAATTATACCAGTCATTAACTGAGTGTGCGCATGCGTCAAGATGTGTCAACCTAATGATTTTTATTTAATTTGAGAGTTTTTACGTTTTGGTTTGACACAGAGAAAGCATTATTGCAGGTAATTTTGGGTTTGCTATAACTAAGTATTAGTGTATGCAGATTGAGAGAAAGGGGGCGTATGTCTAAAGAGTGTGTAAGTGCGTGTGGTTCATGATTTAGAATTATTGAGATATGTTCTTCGTTGTGCGATCGAACGACAGCTTTAATTTCCCACTGGGATTAATAAAGTATATTGTTATTGTTATCTCCTAGCATCTTGAGTGAGGTTGTCATGGGGCCACACTTCAGATCCTTGTCAGTGGTGTTAAAAGGGAAGTTCAGTGTTGTTATCACGTCTCTTGATGCTGTTTGCGTGATCTATAAACCCTCTAGGCTAGCTCCATTTAAGGCCCTGCTGTGGTGGTACCGCTGAATAACGTGGTGCGCTAAACCACCACACAACAGTGTGTGCAAGATACGAGCAGTGTAAATAAACGCTGCCCTAAGCCAAACGTTAGAACACAGTGCGCTCTGTCTCTCTTCCTGCACCGGCGGTGGCCGTGCCAAGTCTGCACTCGGTGTCAATGCAAAACGAGGACCCGCATCACTTTTACAAAATATGACTTTAACATTCAACTCTATTTTTATGATGTTTTATTTTTATTTCGCTTGTTCTCTTTTATGTTGATCATCAAAGGTTAAAAAGAACGCTTCTTTCATATGACAAAACACAACGTGCGAATTTTCAGGGTAGCGACAAAACAACACTTGAACAATGAAACGGTGAAAAATGAAGTGTAGACTACTTGGTTGTGACGGTGTTTTGGTGTCCAGCGTTGCAGCTTTTGCTAGTAGACACCAAAAACACCACAACCAAAAGCAGCTAAGTAAACTACAGCTCAGTCATTTTTAACTGTTGTTCATAAGTATTGTTTTGTCGTTTGAAAATTTGCACGTTGTGTTTTATCATATTAAATAAGCGTTCTTTTTAACCTATTCTGTGTTTGGATCTTGTTTTAGAACGCTAGCAGTCTTCCTTGTTTCAGTTTTTCTCTGTTTTATGTCGAAAAAACAAAATGTGCATGTTAGTTGTAATCCCCCATCCTTTTCCTTGACATATCTCTCACCACCACCACCACCACCAAAAACCATCGCCGGCCACCCTGGCACACACCCAGCACCGCCTCCACTGTCAGGTACACACACATAGCAGGGGGCGAGAGAACAGGGGTTCGGTTAACTGCCACTAAACGCTCCTAATCTGTCGCTGGGCTCTCCTCTCTCTTCAGGGGGCAGCAATCGTTTTCAGCCCGTTGCGTTGAGCGCGGCTAATCCAGTCCTCACCGGGTGAGTCCTCCCGCGCGGGGCCACTGACGTGCAGAGACTGCATTGACCTGAAGCTTGTGCGGCAGCAGGCTGGCCGCCGTCTTTGACACAATATTGGGAACCGCATGACATCGAGGAGTGCGATTACTGAGTTCAAGCTGGTCGTTTAAGTTGTAAGATGTGTGAGAGCTTTTGCCGGGTCTCCTTTGCGTGTTTGGAGTGTTGGTGGGCACAGAGGGGGCCAGGGGACAGAAAGGAAGCAGAAGAAGGACAGCAGAGAGAGAGCGAGAGAGAGAGAGAGAGAGAGAGAGAGAGAGAGAGAGAGAGAGAGAGAGAGAGAGAGAGAGAGAGAGAGAGAGAGACGGGGGGCGGGGTGGGTGTGGGTGTAGAGGTTGTGCATTTTGCACAACCCGTGTTGCACATTCCATATCTTCTTAGCTGTTTTTGTAACCGTTTTGAGTACAAGTATCATTCTATGATTAAACTTCCAAAAATTACAGATTTCCTAGAACAGCAATAGAGCGACAAAAACAAACTTAAAATAATGCAATGGCATTCACAACTAAAGTTACAAAATTTATTCGTGCAGTGAAAGAAAAGATTACGAGGAGTGGGAGGGGGGGGAGGGGGGGGGGGATGGGGGTGGGGGGGGGGGGGGGTCTGGACATTAGGATTGAAGAGGTAACACACACACACACACCTACGGGGGTATCAGTTTCATTTTAATGTGAACTTAAATGAGCAATGTCCACTTTTCTTTGACAGCATTCTTCTTCTGGAATCTTAAAGAACAACTCTTTCTCTACATAATCCCGCTGTTCAACTCATCTTAACGCGGACATATTGTGTTCACTGTACACTGGAACAGTACTGGTACGTATGAACTCAATGGACAGACCACAGGCGACAACAGTGGGCTGGGAGAAAATAAGTGAAAGGCGTCAGTAGACATGTAGAAAGCGAAATCTCAGCCATTACCAGTATTAGTACGAGCGTGTTTGCATGTGTTGGGTTGAAGTAAAGGACCTTTGATTGTGAAGAAAGAAGTCGACTAACTAGTTTAGCAAGAATGCTTGGCTACTTACAGTGTTGAAAGTTGACATCATCGGTAAGCGCGATTTTGCGAATGGGATATGACTCGTATGAAACTAACGTAGGCCTATAACTTTGAAAGAAAAACCGTCACCTTTTGAAAAAAGTGGAAAACAATTTCTGGAAGATTTTTTTCTTTTCTTTGCTGGTTATATGGCATAAAATATCAGACAGCCACCTGTATCCACCTGGCTCCATTCTCTGGCAGTGTCATCTGGTACAATAAATACAAACATATTCAAGCTTTTCTCGTGCATAGTTTTGTCTCGAGACACATCAAACTAATATCAATAATTGGTATATTCATCCGTACTGGAGCGTAGACTATTGCAGGAAACCTTTTCGGCATAAATGAAAACACCAACACACACACACAACACACACACACACACACACACACACACACACACACACACACACACACATTCACATACTACCGCCAACTACATAGCCCACATGTACTGTGAGGGAATTCCGCATATCATTTGGTAGCCAACGAGGCCGGTATGACACATGACGCGCAGTTTGCAGAAACTGCTCATACTGAATTGGTGTGAACCATTGTAACAATCATTGTCATCAGCTCACAGATAAGGGACCATGGCAGCACTCGGTCAGTCTTCATGACCATGCAGCCAGCACAGGCGTCTATATTTCAGACTTCCCACCTGCCCTTTCAGGTTGGTGCAAAATTCCTGGCCCTTCCCAGCTCAGTAAATGTTCCATCCCACGTCTTGTCGAGAGCTAGAGATGACTGTCTGTGTGGGTAAATGTTCCATCCTACGTCTTGTCCAGAGCTAGAGATGACTCTGTGCGAGTAAATGTTCCATCCTACGTCTTGTCCAGAGCTAGAGATGACTGTCTATGCGAGTAAATGTTCCATTCTACGTCTTATCCAGAGCTAGAGATGACTGTCTGTGCGAGTAAATGTTCCATCCCACGTCTTGTCGAGAGCTAGAGATGACTGTCTGTGTGGGTAAATGTTCCATCCCACTTATTATCCAGAGCTAGAGATGACTGTTTGTGCGAGTAAATGTTCCATCCCACGTCTTGTCCAGAGCAAGAGATGACTGTGTGGGTAAATGTTCCATCCTACGTCTTGCCCAGAGCTAGAGATGACTGTCTGTGCGAGTAAATGTTCCATCCCACGTCTTGTCCAGAGCAAGAGATGACTGTCTGTGTGGGTAAATGTTCCATCCTACGTCTTGCCCAGAGCTAGAGATGACTGTCTGTGTGGGTAAATGTTCTATCCTACGTCTTGCCCAGAGCTAGAGATGACTGTCTGTGCGAGTAAATGTTCCATCCCACGTCTTGCCCAGAGCTAGAGATGACTGTCTGTGTGGGTAAATGTTCCATCCTACGTCTTGCCCAGAGCTAGAGATGATGTCTGTGTGGGTAAATGTTCCATCCCACGTCTTGCCCAGAGCTAGAGATGATGTCTGTGTGGGTAAATGTTCCATCCTACGTCTTGTCGAGAGCTAGAGATGACTGTCTGTGTGGGTAAATGTTCCATCCTACGTCTTGTCCAGAGCTAGAGATGACTGTGTGGGTAAATGTTCCACCCCACGTCTACTAGAGATGACTGTCTGTGCGAGTAAATGTTCCATCCCACGTCATGTCCACAACTAGAGATGACTGTCTGTGTGAGTAAATGTTCCATCCCACGTCATGTCCACAACTAGAGATGGCTGTCTGTGTGAGTAAATGTTCCACCCCACGTCATGTCCTCTACTAGAGATGACTGTATGAGTAAATCTTCTCTCCCACGTCTACTGGATGTGATTGTCTATCTGCAGCTTTCTCTGTCTAGTCCCCTGCACGTCGCCACACTTAAATTAAAGCGCGCTCCTCTCGGTGGAGACTGTGTAGTCTCAGTATCTCTACGTCACTTCCGTGCAGTACCAACTTGCTCGGGTGATGGGACTAGTTGCGAACTAAGCAGTTCAGTAGTGACTGTTGCCTTGCTACGAACTAAAATGGTTCCCTTTCGTGCACTGGACTCCAGTTCCGCCCAGGCACGTACGCCTATCACTTACATGTTGTACTGACACCAGCTGGAAGACGCCATGTAAACAACGGCCAAGTGTTTCTAACCCTCCCGCCTCCCCCCACCCCTCACCCCCAATACAATACCCCCAGCACCCTCACTCAAAGAATGTCATTGTACATAACAACATCAATTATTTGTTTTCTGTGTGTGTGTGTGTGTGTGTGTGTGTGTGTGTGTGTGTGTGTGTGTGTGTGTGTGTGACAGCATCGTCATGACGCTTTCATTCATCCATGCCCACACTTACGCGCGCACGCACGCACGCACGCACGCACGCACGCACGCACGCACGCACGCACACACACACACACACACACACACACACACACACACACACATGGAGAGATAAGAGTGAAGTATGGGAGAGAACTACCTACGGAATTTAGATGCCTGCAGTGGGTGAAGGACCTGTGACTCACTGACACCTTCCTCCAAGGTTATCTACGGCCGTCTTAACTCAGCAAACTTGTCAGGGCCTGTCATTCAGCTGCATCATTGCCAGCAGCCTCACCAGTGTCGTGGCTATGACTAAGTATGTCCTGGTTATGTCGATCGTTTTACAGAGTGGAGCGCTTTGATAATAGTCTCAGTTCAGCAACGGCGGCGACCGTCACATCAAGCAAATAAAAACAAACAAACAAACAAAATCAAGCAAAGTTACCTTGCTGGAGACAGATACTATTGTGGAGAATGACAAACGATCAGCGCCACATGGAGAGAAGCGGGTGGCTGCAATGCTGACAGAGTACTAAAGGAGTAGACGGGGTGTTTTAGTTTGTCGGGGCTGACAAGTTGGAGTTCAGTTGGAGTTTGTTATTAGTCATCCACAACTTCCGTATGACTTGGGGTATAAACAAATTTGAATATTTTATCCGTTCCATTTCGGGAAATAACGGTTAATGCTGGGCATGAAATGCATACCCAAACAAATTGCAGTTGAGGGACTGGAGTCGGGGAGGACAACAATGAAACTAAGATCACAGTGGCAGGGACGTAATCATTTATGTCGGTTATGATATCCCCCGCCCCCCCCCCCCCCCCCCCCCCCCCACAAAAAAAAAGGATTTAAAAAGGTCTTATAGACATCTTTTTTTCGGGGAGTATATCATATCCATTATAAATGACTCTCTCTCTCTCTCTCTCTCTCTCTCTCTCTCTCTCTCCTCTCTCTCTCTCTCTCTCTCCATCCCCCCCCCTACTCTCTTCCTCTTTCAAGACCTGAAATGAGATGTTTTGTAAAAGGTGAAGAAATCTTCGACATTTTTACAGTGCTAAACGGAAGAGGCAGTAAAAGGACCTCGCAGAACATTATGTATAATTATGTACGTATCTGTCCCTTTTTGGTTGCTAGCTCGCGTATCTCGTTTCAAATGCTGTCGTGACCGAAGGCAACCTGCCAGTGACGGGACAGTAAGGTTAACCAGGTAGTTTGCATGTGAAAACTACATTGTGAGGACATCGTGGTGCACCGTAGCACCTTAGGACCACCGACCACCGACCCGACACCCCACCACGCCCCCCCCCCCCCCCCTTACACCCCCTTTTTGTCCCTCCTTCACCCTTTCCCTTGTCCTCTGAATGCCGACTTTCCACCCGATCTCCTGCTCACAAAGACCAGTGGTTATGCTTCAGTTAATACGAGGACTTTCATCCCATAGTCTCACATCTCTTTGAATCAATGCAGACGCAGGGACGGTGCAGCGAATGGACTCAGCTCGACTCACTGATTTATACAGCAACAGTGAACAGAAGTGTTTTTATTTTTGTCATTAGTGGAGATATTGACAGTTTACATCCTGAACTGAAAACTCTATTGTCCTTTCTGTCTCTCACCCCCCCTCCCCCCCCCCATCTGCTCCTTCGTGTTGTTGTTGGTTACTTCTTCCACTTCTGTTTGTGGGCAAGGGGCTTTTCCTACATTGCCTTCAGTTGCACAGCTCGACCAGCACATTGCTCTGTTATTCATGCATCAGAGCCGGCGAAGGCCCAGCATCCGTTTGTCAGTTTGTTCTCTGTGTTGCCTGGTGGTTGCTCTATTGACGCCGTGAGTTACTGGTATAAATATTGAGTTAGTCAGTCGGATGATCAAACAGTTACGTGTTCGGTTCCATTATTCAGGTTTCGTATAATATGTCGTGCTAGCTAATTACTGTTTTATGCATTATTCATCCATTTAAACGACCATTTTCAGTTTTTTGCTTGTTTGCTTTTGTTTCTGAAGCAGTTAACTGAAATTATATCCCCAACTTTACAAGATAAAGTGGGGGGAGGGGGGGGGGGGGGGGGGGGGGGGGGGAGGGAGACGGGGGACTGGGGGGGGGGGGGGGGGGGGACGTGGGGTAGATAAAAGTGACTTAATTACTACACTGTTTTCACAATAAGAAAAGTAGGGAAAAGGGGGGGGGGGGGGGGGGGGGGGGGGGGGGTTTAGGCCCAACAAAAAAGACAAATTCCTTCAGCCTGAAGTAGCTGCGGGGGTCAGGGAACGGTCAGTGGATCAGATGACCACATGACCAAGAGCCGGATGAACGCAAATCTTTTGTTATGGAGTGTGATGAGGCGTGAATCCCTACATCTCTGTCGTCTGTGTGTTAGTGTTTGTCGGGTTTTCACTCCCAGTACCCTGGCCCCCTCATCTGAGCAATGGACAGAAGAGTGCATAAACTAAGAATGTTTGCCATAACGTCTTTTCTCTGCCGGAGCGGCTTTTATCAGTTGGAAGAAGAAGAAATGAGAAGAAGAAGAGCGGGAGAGAGAGAGAGAGAGAGAGAGAGAGAGAGAGAGAGAGAGAGAGAGAGAGAGAGAGAGAGAGAGAGAGAGAGAGAGAGAAAGAGAAGAGAGAGAGAGAGAAATTTAAAAATTTTCCCAAGGGTTTCTTTGTTTGAAGAGGATTTACTGACAAGAATTAACAATATCAGTAACACTGGCATGATGTTGTTGCTGATGAAGATGAGGACGATCATCATAGTGACGACGACGTCGACGACGAAGAGGAGAACATGACGAAGACGACAATTAAGAAGACAACTCCAGCGCCACAGGCAGTCACTGCGGTGTTGTCATGATGAACAAGATGATGGTAGCAACAGAAGTAAACCTCACGCCGACGTTTGCATAGCAATCATTTCCAGCCATGCAACGTCCTTTTCTCTTCGAACAAACGCTTAAATTACAAGTCACTCAGTAGTGGTAGTAGTTGCAGTTGTAGCTGACATGATGAATGCTTACTTACATTGCTATGGACAGTTTAAGACGTATGTCGTTAATGTCCATGATGTGGATGAAATTAGCGTACTGCAGATGTCAGTCCCGCGCTACACGTACTGCTATAGGTGTTCATCGCTCAGCTGTAGTGATTCAGTAGACTGTCTGCTATTGCTGTTTTATCCATGTACGTTTCTTGTCACCCCCCCCCCCCTCCGCTCTATTTCTCCCCCCTCTCTCCCTCCCCCCTTTAGTTCCTCTCTCTCTCATTAGCTGTCAACGACAAGTTGAAAACATCACGGCCGTTGTCTGGACTCGCTTTGCTTTGCACACAAGAAAAGGTAAGAGGATGGCATTAACATAGAGGAAGTTACTAGAGTTACAATCGATAGCCTACATTTTGGGCACCACCTATAGTAGTAATATAAAGCAGTGGGAAAGCAGCACTCTGTTGTTGTTTCAGCAATTCGGGTAACCTTTCCTGTGTTCAGTAGTAGCAGCAGTCATTTTAATTTGTGGTGGTGGTGTTGACTGTATAGGGGCCTGATGTGCTCAGTGGTAGTAGTAGCAGTAACTGTGGTAGTGGTGGTAGTGGTACAGTGGCCTGATCTGCTCAGTGGTAATGGTGGTGGTGGTACAGTGGCCTGATCTGCTCAGTGGTAATGGTGGTGGTGGTACAGTGGCCTGATCTGCTCAGTGGTAATGGTGGTGGTGGTACAGTGGCCTGATCTGCTCAGTGGTAATGGTGGTGGTGGTACATTGGCCTGATCTGCTCAGTGGTGATGGTGGTGGTGGTACATTGGCCTGATCTGCTCAGTGGTAATGGTGGTGGTGGTACATTGGCCTGATCTGCTCAGTGGTAGTGGTGGTGGTGGTACAGTGGCCTGATCTGCTCAGTGGTAGTGGTGGTGGTGGTGGTACAGTGGCCTGATCTGCTCAGTGGTAATGGTGGTGGTGGTACATTGGCCTGATCTGCTCAGTGGTAGTGGTGGTGGTGGTACAGTGGCCTGATCTGCTCAGTGGTAATGGTGGTGGTGGTACAGTGGCCTGATCTGCTCAGTGGTAATGGTGGTGGTGGTACAGTGGCCTGATCTGCTCAGTGGTAATGGTGGTGGTGGTACAGTGGCCTGATCTGCTCAGTGGTAATGGTGGTGGTGGTACATTGGCCTGATCTGCTAAGCAGCAGTAATAGCAGTAATTGTGGTGGTGATGGT
Organism: Alviniconcha marisindica; assembly: GCA_018857735.1. Lineage (NCBI taxonomy): Eukaryota > Metazoa > Mollusca > Gastropoda > Provannidae > Alviniconcha > Alviniconcha marisindica. The sequence continues at coordinate 19,233 of JABMCL010002967.1, forward strand.
TTCTTAGGAAATCACAACTGGAAAGAACACCACCGTTGTCAGACTGTTCAGGTAGCTGACCTCTTATAGACGCCTGTGTTCGGTTCAATGTTGCTTTACGTCCACATAAATCACAGTGACGGGGAGCCCAGGACGGCCACTTCGATTTTCACACAGCTCCTGAGCTCTGTGCATGTGTTAGTAAGTAAACATGGTGCTTAACGTCCACAGAAACCATAAGGCTTATTAGGGACGGGGAAAGGGGGAGGGGGTAGAGATGTGGGGGAAGGGGGGAGGGGTATACATCTATCGTTACACTATCACCACCAAAATGTCTCCTGCATTAAAGTGCGCAGCAATGTGAGCTATTTTAATGTTTCATAATTGCGAGGGACAAAGTCACAAGACAGTGTCCACAAACCACAACCTTTCTGAACAGAATGGAGAGCCGAAGCGGAATCGAACCGAGGTCCAACCTTAGGCTTACCAACCTAACACCTTACCGCCAGGCCAAACCGGCTCTCTAACGCGTGTGTTGGCCTACTCTAGGTTTATGTAGTCACGCTTCCAGTCAAGTGGAAGTCCCGTGTTTTCGCCTCACCTGCTGATGTAAGTGAACCTGCTCTAGCACAGGTAGACATCAAAGGGAAGCCGCCAGGTGACCGTTTTCGTTTTACCTGGACATTGCCACATGCAGGAAGTAGGACAGTGTTCAGATGCCAGACATATCACAGTATATATGGGTTTACGCCCCCTCTGATGCATTTCAACGAACTTCTGAGCCTTAGAACTCTGATGTGCGGAATAAAGTCGCACTTATCATAATTTTATCATGCATACAGGCACAGATAAGCTACCTAAATTGTGATAAGATCATTGCATACACATCTGAGGAACTTTTTCCTGTGACTCCCGAGTAAACACCGCTAGGAACCGCAGTATGCCACACTTGCTTAGGAGAATCAGCTAATGTTTGTAAAAAAACAACAAAAAAACTCGCTTGTTTGTTGATGCTTGTAAATCTGTCCAACCCAAGCGGGGTGACACTGATGTTGAGGATGAGTAAGTGGTTGACCCGCTTCCTGCTGTCCCAGCAGGCACGGTGGCAGAACTGCCAAGCCAATGTCGGTGTCAATGTGCCGGGCTTCCCCGAGTCCCTGTTTCACACAGACACGGCTCCAGGGAAGTTGCTGTGCATCTTAAAGTAAAAGTCCAAGGTTTTTAAGTATGCAAAATGACCATCGAAATGATTGACAAATGAGTCACTAGTTTCAGATTTAATGAAATAAAAAAATGAAATAAATGTTTAATTGGGTTTTTAATCGAATTTTTTTCGGTAGACTTTCCCGGAAGTGACGTCAGTCTGGGGAGTCAGTGCGGTTGCCATCTTAGATTCTTCAGTAAACTGTGTATGCGTGTGGTCGACAAAAAAGTTAACTATGCCGGCTACTGTGTTGCCGCGAACTGTAACAATTCGCAGACGACCCCAGGTATAACAATGCACGAGCTCCCGCGCAATCGACCCGCAGTGAGGCGAAAGTGGATTAAATTTATACAATTCAAACGAGCTGACTTTCTTGCTGCGCCGCATCACGCCCATTTGTGTAGCGAGCACTTCAGTGAGTGAGATTTCGCAAACTCCATGGAATACCGCATGGGGTTTGCTGACACGATGTTCCGGTACTCTTTCAAAATCCTGTCTGACAGGCTCAAACTAATACGGCTGTATCTTCGTGGGTCTCTCGGGCAAAGTATCAGTTTCGTCTTCGGAGCTCGAGTGGGCCATTTTGCAGTGACTCCCCAGAGTGACGTAGTAGGCATATGGTCACGTGATTTGCGCGTCATGGCGACGCTTTCTGTACGACAGAAAATACCTTTTTTCGTGCATTTATAACCCTCAGATCACAGTTTCACCTACATCATTGTTCTCAGCGAGCTTTAACGGAAATCGTGTCAAAAATCACCCCTAACCTTGGACTTGTCCTTTAAGGCTGCAGGCCTATACAGGTATAATGTCGTTTTTTGTGTGTTTTTTTACCGGCTAAACCGGAAGCAGCCGGTTGAGCTACTCGGATCGCACGCACACACACACACGCACACACGCACACACGCACACACGCACACACACACCACACAAACACACAACCCCACACACACACCACACACACACCGCACGCGCGCACACACACACACACACACACACCACACACACACACACACACACACACCACACCCCACCCCACACGCACACCACACACGCACGCACGCACCACCACACACACACGCACGCACGCACGCAGCACCACACGCACGCACACACACGCACGCACGCACACACACACGCACACACGACACGCACGCACACACACACACGCATCACGCAACGCACGCGCGCGCGCGCACACACACACACGCACACAACGCACGCGCACGCGCGCGCCACACACACACACACACACACACACGCACGCACGCACGCACACACACACACACGCACGCACCACACACACACGCACGCAGCGCGCGCACCACACACACCAACACACCGCACGCACGCACGCACGCACGCGCGCGCCACACGCACACACACACACACACACCACACACACACACCACACACACACACACGCACACTCACACGCACGCAAACACACACACACACACACACACACGCACGCATGCACGCAACTCCACACACACATATGCACACACACACACACACGCACGCACGCACGCACGCACGCACGCACACGGTACACACATGCACGCATGCACACGCAGGCACTCACACACGCACACGCACGTACACACATACAGGCGAGCGCGCACGAGCATAGGGGGTATCCGATCGCCTCTCCACCTTCTGTTTTTGAGGATACAGTGCCGCTAAGGTCAGATTTTCCCTTTGGGTTTTTAACATCAGACGATTCCGCCATGACTTTTAACGCAAAAAGTGGTTTCTCGTCCTTGTTTTCGACACGTTCCATTCATTTTTGTATGTTGCGGTCGTACCGTAAAACTTCGTACCACGGTTTACCGGCAATATCGCGGTGGTGTTGCGTGGCGTGTGGGGGCGGAAGGGGGCCTAATCGAATGCACGTTCATAGAAATTCAGTCATAGGAATGCACGTGCGCTAGAGCCTGTTTGCTTAGTGCAGGGTGGTGGGTAGTTGTAGGCGGAATGCATGTTCATAGGTTAGGTATTCATTCATAGTAATGGGGGGGGGGGGGGGGGGGTGCTCATATAAATGCGCGTCAGTTCAGTAAGAAGAGTAATGTGGTCTCGCGCGGACTGAGCAGATCCTGTGACAGAGGGCGCTGACTACGCCCAACGCAGGTGATGCACGCCCTCTGGGTACTGGCTGACCGAAACTGCTTGCACGGGACGTATGTCTGACTGCTTCGGGATCTATAGAGGGTTTCCATCAGTCCAGTGAAGAATGCAGAGCCTGTTTGCTTAGTGCCGGGTGGTGAGTCAGCCCTGTGAAGGATGGTAAGTGGGTCCGGTGAAGGATGGTGAGTCAGCCCTGTGAAGGATGGTAAGTGGGTCCGGTGAAGGATGGTGAGTCAGCCCTGTGAAGAATGGTAAGTGGGCCCGGTGAAGGATGGTGAGTCAGCCCTGTGAAGGATGGTAAGTGGGCCCGGGGAAGGATGGTGAGTCAGCCCAGTGAAGAATGGTAAGTGAGCCCAGTGAAGGATGTTGAGTCAGCCCTGTGAAGGATGGTAAGTGAGCCCGGTGAAGGATGGTGAGTCAGCCCTGTGAAGAATGGTAAGTGAGCCCGGTGAAGGATGGTGAGTCAGCCCTGTTAAGAATGGTGAGTTGGCCCAGTGAAGGATGGTGAGTTAGCACAGAGTGAAGGATGGAAAGTCAGTCCAGTAAAGGATGGTGAGTCAGCCCAGTTAAGGATGGTGAGTCAGCCCAGTGAAGGGTGGTGAGTTGGCCCAGTGAAAGATGGTGAGTCAGTGTAGTGACGGATGGTGAGTCGGTATAGTGAAGGACAGTGAGCCACATTCAGTTTGTCAGTCCAGCTGATGATCAGACAGTGACTCACTATTCCAAACTTAGCTGAAGCCAAGTAAGGTCTGATAGTCCATATGGTTTTAAACATCTACTTCCCTGCAGTAATTAGCGTTTTTATTTTTATTTTTTATTGAAAAGACAGGTAATGTTAATACATATGTATGTCGATTTTCTGTGTGTTTAGTCCTCATTCGTCTTGAGGTAACACGCTGGAGCGTAAATTTAGTCTTTATGTGATAAAAACGGCAAGGACAGAAGTGAAAGTCCCACAGTCTGACAAGGTAAATTAACACTACCTCAAGTCACAAGTCAAACAGACACCCCCTGGATACAAGTTAAATAGGCACACTCCCAAGACACATTCAGAGCAGTTATATTTAAAAACTAGCAACGGCAAACATTCAAATGTGATCAAATGGACATTGTCACAAAAGAAAACAGCCTCAAGGGAACTGAAACACAAACACAGATCTTGGGTTCGATAGACTTATCGTGGAGCTTGATCACTGAACGTTAAATCGGGGAAACTGGTGTCCCACTGTCCGTCGGCGAACAGCGCGTAGTGCCCCCGCAAACAGCAGAGGGATACACTACCGGCTGGCCCCACGCAGATCATGGGCCCAGACCGGGGACTGTAAAAACGAAGTAATTTCATTCATATCTGGGACTAAAATAATCATAAGATACGCCGCTTCTCATTGCTTGATTCCTCAGGTAGAATGAACAACCTTATGTGAAGGGGCTGGGGTAAATGTCTAGATGGTGTTGGCGCGATCAGGCAATCAGACGACTGCAGAAACAAAGAAAACAAACAACGGAAATGTTCGGACAGGAATTCAGTGGCTATACTCAAGATTGTAACAGCTTTGGCTATGTAGATTTCTTGTGGAAAGTGGGGATATCAAAACTTGCAAGAAATCTGAAGCAAATTTGATTGCTAGCGTTGTGAAATAAGAACGCTGATTTTAATGAAACAACACAAAAGATGCACACATTTTCAGGGTAAAACCCTTTCTAAGCAACTGACAGACAGATAAACGATGATAAATAAAACCTGTCTGCTTATCTGGTTTCAGCTGGTGCTGAAGTATGCGTTGAAGAATCACCAACACGCCTTCTTCAACACACTCCAAACACTCCAGCATTAACTGAAACTGGATAAGCAGACAATTTTCATTTATCATCATTTTTCTGTTTGTCTGTTGCTTGAAAAGGGGATTTACACTGAAAATGTGTGCATGTTTTGTGCTGTCCTATTGAAACTTGCAAAGATCCAGGAAAATTCCCATTTTTTGATTTTGGTTCAAACAACACGAGAATTGCCGCATTTTTGTTGTTGTTGCTGTTGCCCCCAGCCCCTCCTCTTCCCATGTCAACAAATTGATTATCATGCACATCTTTCAAGGAGTATCCATTGTTTTTTGTATTTGTTTTTTTGTTCAGTGTTTGCTTCTTTTGCTTTGTTTTCCACAGTGCTATAATGTAAATTGTAGTTGTGGAGCCGTGAGCCTGCTTGTCACCTTCATGCAAATGGGCTTGACAGGGCTCCATTCCGCTGTGTTCAGCGGCTCACTGACTCATCATGGAAGCTTTTATTGCAGCAGAAACACATCACAGTGTCCGTCACTTGAGGCGCCACCAACCGTGCCTCTATCATACAGCTCGCGCACAGCCCATAGGGGTCAGCCGTTACCGTGCCTTTAGTCGTTCTCCACCTCCTTAAACTGTGAACGTCTGGCTGTGTTCATAACTCTTCCTCCAGCGAAAAATATGTCTATATCCGTTTTAATGTGACTATGAGTCACCTAGCCGCAAGCCACACACATTCAGCCTTGAAAATTGCGTGTGAGGGGAGGGGGTCACAGAAAGAGAAAAGAGAACGATACATATATATATTAATATAGAAAGAGATCAGTTACATGCTATGAAATTCCATACTTTATTTCCCCCCCCCCCCCCCCCCCAACATATACACAGACAAGCACGCACGCACACACACACAAGCGTGCACGCATTGACACTGACGCAAGCACACATACACACATGCAAGCACGCACGCACGCACGGCACGCACGTACGCGCGCGCGCGCAACACACACACACACACACACACACACACACACACACACACACACACACACACACACACGACGACGACGACGGCACAACCACTAAGAAAGAAAAGATACACGCTGTTTGATATACATCACTGAAAACCGTCGGAAACGTGGACAGGAAATCAACAGGCCTTCCTACATAGCTTTCAACACCATTTGACTCTACAGGTGTGATGAAGCGTGCCGACTGTTGACTGGGCCCACCGCAACACTAGCCCAGGCAGTAGAGCAGTCCCAAATCCTTGACCAAACTCTCTCCGCCCGTCCCGACTCGGGCGTGGTACAGGTTTTCATAACTGCTCTTTTCCGCGCCTATTTTCCAATACCTGCGGTCACCCAATTCAAATCCTGCTTCGCCTGAATGCGGCGATGGGAAAACTGGTTTGGAGCTTTGTTTCTTGGTACGCTGGTTTTGCTAGTGCCAAAAGTTCTAGCTGGGGTTTCAGTGTCCGTAACGCAAATGGCATTTCACGCTGTTGGGGATTGTAAGAGGTGCTTGATAGCTGCTAACAGCTGGTTGAGCAGCTGCCTAGAAAAGCAGTAGGCTTCACCGAGGCGTGTTAACTTGACAATGAAAACAGGGAAATTACGATGGTACGTACAGTAGTCTAACGCTATCGACCAGTGTATCTCGCTGGATAAAAATGTGAGAAGTCATCAAAGTGTACATCAGATCCGTTGTACGCTGTAAATGGTATTGATCTGTCCTCGCGCTCTTTCTTCAAAACTTTACCTGTTGCATGAACACAGACTGAAAATGTACAGAATGAGCACATTCTGGCATGCACATCTACCTGTTGCATAAACATGCCGACAATGTACTGACTCCACACTGCAGTAGATCGGTTGCGTGAACATCAGTATTGACAAATGCATATACGGACCTCAAACTACATGCAGTAAATGGTACGTGCGTCTAAAATTAGGTTGGATGAGCCTGTTGTCGGAGAGTGTTGTGCAGACTGACCGCAGACTAAGGTAGTTGGAAGGTGATATTGAAGATTACCAGTAATGATTGTCAAATTGTAGAATCTTCCGAACATCCCGTGGAAAGTCATGCTCGTGGCGCGTGTTGGGCAGGGGCAGAATTGTGTGTTTATTTCGGGCAGTAGATCTACGTGCAAACGCGGGTCTGTCAAACACTAATATCTGGACACCCTTCAAGTCACCATTACCTGTATGATAAATTAACGCCCCCCCCCCCCCCCAACCCCAGTGGTCAGGCACGCACTAAAACTACTTTTCGGTGGGACTTTGATGATTATAATAATGATGGTGGTTTCCATTTCTATAGCGCATGATTCCACTGACTTCAGTGGAAGTGCGCTGAAGGAGACTAGGACCATTACACGTAGACAAAGACCACTATATATGAGGTGGGACAAAGACCACTATGATGTGGAACTAGAACCACTATGGGGAGGGACTACAACCACTATGAGGCGGGGCTAAGTCCACAGTGAGGCAGGACAAGGACCTCTATGAGGCAGGACCAGGACCACTTACATGAAGTGATACCAGGACCAACGTAAGCTAGGCCACTATGGGGTGGGACAGAGACAAGAGAAAACGATATTTTAATCGGTCGCATACATAACCTTTATGAGACTGCAAAGTGGCAATGAAACCAAGTTTTTTTCACGTCCAAAAAAGAAAAAAGATTTTTAAAAAGTTGTTTTCTTGCAAGGTAACCATTTCTCTATCTGTTGCTTCACTGAAAAGACCAAAAATAGCGGAAATTTGCTCTTGGTTTTGCCCTGTCTAGATAAAACAACAACAATAGCAGCAGCCACACCAAAAGTTTCACTTTTAACCTAACACTGAGTAAAGATGACAGTGCGAACCCACCAATCTCGCCCACAAACAGACGATTACGATTGTGCTTGGAAACATCACCAGCAATAATTCAGACGGTGGTACCGTACTTGACTTCATTTCTAGAAATACTCTTAACCCTCCTGCTTGGGACTGAAGCACTGGACAAGCGGTAAGTGTGTGTCAGGGCGGAATGCAGGCCAGTGATGAATGGGGGCTGTAAAGATTTCTGACGCCCATTCGCACTGTACGTTGATTGCGGAGCGATGTGTGGCGGAATGCTAATGGTGTGTTTATCCTTGCCATTGGCTCTTACTGCTGTTTGGGGATCTTCTGCTTAAGGGTCAGGCTGACGTACATTGTACAGACTTGTTCAGTTCAGACTTTGAATACCACCGTTAACATCAGTGAGACCATTTTGCGAAACTAAAATCATGTTTTGATTGAAACTATGAACAAATAATTCAGGTTCATTGCAGTCAGTAGTTCAGTTACTGCTGATGGTCGTTCTAAAAACTCACGGTATGCACTTTTGTTTGTTTGCTCAATCACCGGCTGTGCTAACATTTTTCGCCTCAATGAAACAATGAACGTAAAGCGTTAGCTGCGATCGAGGTCTTCAACAACAAAAAATGTTTTCATACGAAGCATGTGAAACAGTCTCTGATTCCTTTTCCCTATTGCTGGCTGAAAGTACATCATCTCAACCCCCATCCGAGACCTCCACGACGAGTTAAACAAACAAACAAAACACAAGACTCAACAAACAAGGGAGTAATTAGCGCTCGAAAGACGTCACACAAACACAACACAGACCTGAGTTGCCTACGGTAACTCTCACCTGGCAAGCGAGCAAAATACAAGGTACATAAACCGGCTCCACCAGAGGTATATCCTCAAGGGAGCCAGTTTGGCCTATCGGTAAGGCTGGTAAGCAGAGGCTGGACCTCGGTTCGAGTCTGCTTCGGCTCTCCTTTCACTTCAAAAGTTGTGGTGGGTGGACACTGTCTTGTGACTTTGTCCCTTACAATTATGAAACATTCAAATGGCTCTCATCGCTGCCCACATTAATGCAGAAGTCATTCCGGTGATGACAGTGTAGTATAGGTATATAATCTCCCTCTCCCCCCACCTCCATACCCACTCACCCCTTCTCCCCGTCCCTAATAAGCCTTGTGGTTTATGTGGACGTTAAGCACCATGTTTGCTTACTTATATCCTCAAAAAACACCGCAAGACCGCGGAGAGGATAAAAAGACGTCTGGGGACCTTTTCCTTGTGTGCTTTTGGTGGACTGTCTTTTCTTTGTGTGCTCTTCGTGGATGTGTCTGTTTGGTATGTTCGTGCGCTTTCTTCGTGGATGTGTCTTTCCGTAGTGTGCTCTTGGTTGAGGTGTCTTTTCTTTGTGTGCTCTTCATGGATACGTTTGTTTTGTTTTGTTTGTTTGTTGGTGTGCTTTTTGTGGATGTGTCTTTTCGTGGTGTGCTCCTGGTAGATGAGTCTTTTCGTGGTGTGCTGTCTACGTGGGTGAGTCTTCTTGTGGTGTGCTCTGTACGTGGATCAGTCTTTTTGTGGTGTGCTCTGTACGTGGATGAGCCTTTTTGTGGTGTGCTCTGTACATGGATGAGTCTTTTTGTGGTGTGCTCTTTACGTGATATAGTGGGTCGTCGAAAATATAGAGTATCCGTAGCAGCTATATGTCGTCCGGACATTATATATATTAATTCGGAGTGTACAGTTATTGTAATTTTGCGTCTGATTCTAAATTTTGGGTGAGAATCACACTCTAGAGATTATTCAAACGATTAATACCGAACGAACGACTGTCATGAAAATTATTAAAAGGAGTGCTCTATTTCCAGTGCTAATATTGCACATAACATATTCTGAGTGTGACTTAAAGGTGCGTGAGAAATAGAGGACCGATTTCAAGAAGACTGATTATGCCAGTTTGGTTCCGTAACACATTATTTACAGTTAGCTGACTAGGGGTTGAATATGTCGCACTTGTGACCCCGCCGAACACCACGTTGTTGACGAGTGAACGGCTGTGGACTGCACAACAAACTGCCTTTCTCCGCTGCTTTATGCCCGCACACCCACCCACCCCTTCCTCCCCTCTATGCTCCCAGGCTGGCCGGCCGGCACTGGACAACGGCGTTGGTATCAGAGTATTACTTAATACCTACTTAGCTCCTGCTAGGTTACCTCCCCCGCGTTCCGAGACGAGCTTGCAACTGAAGAAAAGGAAAACACTAGGTGTGTATAAAGTGTCGACTATTGTGTGGTACAGTGCAAGAAGATTTCGAGTACTAATGTGCGAGAGTGGACAAAGCATGCATGGTTGTTTCCAGTTTGAGCACTGGACTGAGGCAATTCCTTGAGGGATTATCTGCAACAATCGTTGGTCATGAGTATATATAGCTTCTTTATATAGCTCCTTTAGCAAGAGAAAGGAAGTGGGGGGACGGAGGTGGGGGGCACATGTGGTTGAGTAGTACATGGTGCTTTACGTCCACGGAGGCGAGATGGCCTATTAGGGACGGATGTGGTTGACGAGAAGTCGAGTTTATATAGACACTCAGGAGAGGCAAGGTCATGCCTTCTTCTTTCTTTCTTCTTTCGTGTCGCTTAACGTATACTGAAGCCATACCAACATACATTATGTATATATATTTTAGATTTATCAGAGAGAGCCGAGAGACACACACACAGACAGACAGACAGACAGACAGACAGACAGACAGAAACATAGAGGCAGACAGACCGTAAGAAGAGCAAGAGAAGAGAAATGCAGAGAGACAGACATAGAAACAAAGACAGAGGGGAAAAAAAATCAAAGCATCAGCAATTGGCAATGTATTCTAGTCTTCTTCTTTTTGTAGGGTGCGGTAGGGTTCTTTCGGTATGTAATCATTTGACTTGGCTCACGGGCTGATCGCTGTGCACTTTCCGGACAGGCGGTGTTCATCCACCTGGCAGGCAGGTAACAGTCTCTGGAATGTCACAAAACATCCCCCCCCTCCCCCCCCCCCCCCCCCCCCCCCCCCCCCCTGCACCCCCGTGTGCAAGAGTCTGCGCTGGAAGTTGACCCTGGGAGAAAAATCTCGTGGCGCCGAGCACTTGAAGCCCTCGTCAGTATTGCGCCTGGCTTTTCAGTCATCGCACTACCAACTGAGCTGTCCCCGCCTGGAATGTGTCTATTTCACCCGGCGTTAGCTACATATGCACGATGCAGTGTGCCTGGGAAGCAACCAGCCTTGACCAGGAGATTTTATGAACCGATTCCTGTCAACTTGTGGCCTGAATGGCTGTCAAACGGAGGGAAAAGAAAAATGTTCTATGGATATTATGAGATTTTCAAAGAGGTTATGCGTTGCTAAACTTGGGCTGACGTCTGTTGAAAATAAAAACGTGACTAATAATTTACAATACGGTTAAAAGTAAACGATTCAGACCGTCGGTTCCTACCCCTTTAAAGACGAATTATGAGATTTGGGGGTAGCACACGTCTTTGTCGCTCTTTCTCCTTGCATTACACAGTGCGGGGGAGCTTGCTAACCTATATAGTGCAAAGTGTACAATAAATCATTGTGGTTTTCACAATATTGGCCTTTTAGGGTTGTTTTCTTTCTTTCGCTCTTGCCCCCAACGAAAGCTTAGTGGCGACGTGTGACTAGTGTATTACTAGCACCGAACTTTTCAAAGGAACCAAGGTCTACGCCACTGGTAGGCGTCATACTCATAATAGTTTCACAGAAAACATACTCACTAAAAAGAAGACAGGCCACGGACGCAAAAACAAACAAATCAAAACAAAACCACACACTACACTAAATAATCTGTCCAGTATATCGATGCTCATTTTCAAGATACGTTTTTCTTTTTTCTTTTTCTCTCTTTTTTTCTTCTTCTATAACGACGCTGCAGGCTACAAAATGCATTGCTTTCGAAATTCAGGGTTAAAGATTAACCCTGAATTTCGAAAGCAAATACCCTGAATTTCGAAAGCAATGCATTGTGTAGCCTGCAGCGTATGTCGGTAGTTTCCTGAGGCTTAGATTTAAAAAGAAAAGAAAAAAAAGAAGAAGTTTTTAATGAAAGCCTCATGATTCGGGCGTTCCTTCACGCAGGCAAGAGACAAGTGTGGCTATGTGGGTTGAGTAGGTAAGTAAGTACTAGAACTAAAGGCGTGGCTGTGACCCACGAATGTCTGAAACAGTGGGCGTTGGTGAAGTGGGGAGCGGGGAGAGAGCTTCCCCGCGATTATTACTACCACTGTTGACTCGCCAACCAACCACCGCACCACTCTCTGTCTCGCAGTTTGTGCGTTTGAGGGTGCAACCACTCGTTGCAGTGACCGACTGACTGCAAAGCCTGGTCCTGTCCACCGCTTGTGTGAGCATTAAGCAGTCATTGATAGCAGGATTATGGACCGTTGGCAATGAACTGGCAGCGGCGTGAAGACCTGAATCCTGTTTGTTTGATCTTTGCAGCGCTTCCTTTTACTTGACCTCCACATAGCTACCTCCCCTTTTGATTTAATGTCTGCCTTCTTCTTGATTCCTTCTTCTTCACTTTCCCCCCTCGCCTAGCCGTCTTCTTGGTGTGTATTTCTGATGTAGACAGTTTTGTCGAAACTGTTGAAAATGGACCGTGAAGACCTGAATCCTGTTTGTTTGATCTTTGCAGCGCTTCCTTTTACTTGACCTCCACATAGCTACCTCCCCTTTTGATTTAATGTCTGCCTTCTTCTTGATTCCTTCTTCTTCACTTCCTCCCTTCGCCTAGCCGTCTTCTTGGTGTGTATTTCTGATGTAGACAGTTTTGTCGAAACTGTTGAAAATGTGCGTATGGTCCGTGTCCGGTCTTATTTTGATGAGTACATCTTATTGGTTATATTTAGATTTGTCATTCTCACAAGCATTCATTTGCTTTTTTCTTCGTTTACATTAGTTATGAATGTATTTGGCAGCGCATGATTTACTAAACCTGACAAACCGCGAGTACAAAAAACAACAACAGTTTGTCAGCTTTTTGTCTTCATAAAATTCCGCAATAAATTCAGAAATATTCCAGTTTTAACCTCTACACTTGTCCTCTCACACCTCACCTTCCCTCTCCCTGCCTACTAATCATCATCAGCGTCATTTTCGCTATCAGAAGCAGTAGCAACAGTCTCAGTAATTACCTTCACCAGCATTGCAGGTAGTAGTTGTTGTACTGTGTGCGCTTAGAATAGCTACGGACAATATTTTGCGCTTGATAAATACTTTTATTATTATTATTATTTAGTAGTAGTAGTAGTAGTAGTAGTGGGAGGAGGATCGCTGTCGTCGTCATCATCGTAGCAGTAATAACAGTGGCAGTAGCAAAAGTGGTGGTAGTAGCTGTAGTGGTGGAGCTAGTAGTAGTAGTGGTGGTGGTAGTAGTAGTAGTAGTAGTAGTAGTAGTAGTAGTAGTAGTAGTAGTAGTAGTATAATGATTGTAGAGATTATTTTAGAATTCAAGCTACTGAAGCATACATGTTAATTATTTTAGAATTCAAGCTTTTGAAGCATACACGTTTTGGTTCAGCAACACGATACTTAAACAGGGCTAGAAGTTGAAGTCAACAGAAGGATGCTAGCTGTAGAACAGACCATGGGCTAGAGGTTGGCGACAACAGATAGTGGATAGCTGTAGAACTGACCTGGGGCTAGAGGTTGGCGTCAACAGATGGTGGATAGCTGTAAAACAGACCATGGGCTAGAGGTTGGCGTCAACAGATAGTGGATAGCTGTAAAACAGACCATGGGCGTCAACAGATAATGGATAGCTGTAGAACTGATCTGGGGCTAGAGGTTGGCGTCAACAGATGATGGGTAGCTGTAGAACTGACCTGGGGCTAGACGTTGGCGTCAACCGATGGGGGATAGCTGTAGAACAGACCATGGGCTAGAAATTGGCGTCAACAGATGGGGGATAGCTACAGGGGTTAGAAATTGACGTCAATAGAAGACGGAGAGCTGTAAAACGTACCCGGGGTTAAAGGTTGACCTCAACTGATGGGTGACAGCTGTAAAGCAGACGGGGAAAGGGGGGGGGGGGGGGGGGGGGGGAGGCAGACGTCAACAGATAATATTTATCAAAATAGCTGTAAAGGAGGCGAACTCACATTAACAGATAGGAAATAGCTGTAAAGGAGGCGAATTGACATCAACACATAGAAAGTACTACGAATGAGGTAAACCTACGTCAGCAGATAGGAAATACTGTAAAGTAGGCGAACTGACGTCAACAGATAGGAAATACCGTAAAAGAGGTGAACTGACGTCAACAGAGGAGAACTGACGCCAACAGATAGGAAATACTATTAAGGAGGCGAACTGATGTCAAAGACAGGAAACACTGTAAAGGAAGCGAACTGACGTCAACAGAAAGGGCTGTAAAGTAGGCGAAATGAGTCGGGGATTTATCACTTCGTGTGTCACGGGTAAAAGACGTTCGGACTGTCCAGCAAGGCTCCAATGAACAAGTGCTAAAAAGCAACAGAAAGGTAAATTATGCACCCACAGATTCACTTCACGCTCTATTCTCACCAACAGTCGGGGGGGGGGGGGGGGGTATTTAAGACGTACAAACTACTAGTTCTTTTCTGATATGTCTGGCAACAAAAGCACCAGCTTCAAATGCAATATAATCAGTAGATCGGGACTGGTTTCTTCATATGCACCTGACGCCGTGCACAATCTCTCACTGAACATCCAACAATCGGCCGTTCCCGACCCTTCGCGGGTCTTCTCAGTGTATTGCATCTCAGCACACTGCATAACCAGTCTTATTCTGGCGCCTTTGGAAACCGCGAAGCTCAGCCTCATGTTCCGTTTTCAAGCGTTTAGCACTCCACCTGAATCATATCTTTCTGTGTCGTCTTCTTTTTCTCCTCTCTTCCCGCTTTACACAGTGCACTACCCGGCGCTCACCACGAGCAGCACCTTGAGGCGTGTCCTTGTTCTACCCGTCCGGCAACTAGTTTCACTTTGTACTGTCCTGGTTCTGCCTGCTCAATCAGCTTACCTTGAAACGTCCTTATTTTACCCGTTCAGCGAGCTACACCTTGTTCTACCCGTCCTACTATAGCTACACCTTGTGGTGTGTCATTGTTCTACCTGTTAGCTACACCTTGTGGCTTGTCCTTGTTCTACCCGTTAGCTACACCTTGTGGCGTGTCCTTGTTCTACCCATGTGCCATGTCCTTGTTCTACCCTTTAGATACACCTTGTGGCGTGCCCTTGTTCTACCCGTTAGCTACACCTTGTGGCGTGTCCTTGTTCTACCCGTCCAACCAGCTACACCTTTCCGCGTCTCCTTGTTCCACCCATTAGCTCCCCATGTGATGTGTCTTTGTTCTACCCGTTAGCTACACATGGTGGGGTGCCCTTTTTCTACCCGTTAGCTGTACCATGTCGCATGTCATTGTTCTACCCGTTAGCTACACCTTGTGGCATGTTCTTGTTCTACCCGTTAGCTACACCTTGTGGCATGTTCTTATTCTACCCGTTAGCTACACCTTGTGGCATGTCCTTGTTCTACCCGTTAGCTACACCTTGTGGCATGTCCCTTGTTCTACCCGTTAGCTACACCTTGTGGCATGTCCTTGTTCTACCCGTTAGCTACACCTTGTGGCATGTCCTTGTTCTACCCGTTAGCTACACCTTGTGGCATGTCTTTGTTCTACCCGTTAGCTACACCTTGTGGCATGTCTTTGTTCTACCCGTTAGCTACACCTTGTGGCATGTCTTTGTTCTACCCGTTAGTTACACTTGTGGCGTGCCCTTGTTCTGCCCGTGTAGTATGTCCTTGTTCTACGCGTTCAACTAGCTTCACCTTGAAGAGTTCAGGTTTATGCTGCATCTTCATTTTGTGATCTCTTCCTGTGTTCTACCCGTCCAACTAGCTACACCTTGTGGCGTAGTGTCCTAATTCTACTCGTTCAACTAGCTACACATTGTGGTGTAGTATTCTAATTCTACCCGTTTAACTAGATACATCTTGTGGCGTAGTGTCCTAATTCTATCCGTTCAACAGCTACACTTTGGCAAGGCGCGCTTTCTTCTACCAGTTCAGATGTTTTATGATGCAGCAGTAAAGAAAATATTTCTACCGCCCACACACCAGTTCCCCCCCCCCCACCCCCCCTCCAACCTCCCCGCCTCTCCACCTCCCATGAATTTGAGCTCCTTGGCGAAGCCATGTTGGTTCGCTCCTTATCAACGAAGAACAGAAGAAAAAAAGTAGGCTTATTTACATAACATACATATATGTACATATAACAAGCCGGACCATAAACCGACAGGAAAAATGTTGAGTCTTTTTCGTTTTATTCCGTGCCTAGCTAGTATCAGTTCTGTAGGGGCCGTGGTGTTTCTTCGGTTGGCGGTCCCCCGTTAACAAGACAGAACCTTCATACACCGCGTCTCTCAAAACTTTTATCTTTCTGTCGTGATCTGAGTCATGTTTATCGTTGCTTCTTAACTAAAACCTTGAGGTTCACCCAGTATAAGGTGAGAAGGTAGCGATGATACCACCGACGTTTTGAACCGATGATTTTGGGATGAGTTTTTCTTAACGTTGTGTTAATCTTCACACGTACTGTGATATAGATCAAGTCGCCTGCACCCCGAGCCAGATGACATTAAGCAACACTACCTACCTACCTACTTCTTCTTCTTCTCTTTCTCCTTCTAACACAGTCCTAACATAATGCCATGATGCACCTGATAGCTACTGAAGTGTTGCGTACATTGCATGGTAAAGCTAGCACATGTTGAGTCTTCTCCATGCAGCTGTCAAATGAATTTGGATCGTAGATCTGTATTGCTTACGTAGAGTGTGAACTATCCTCTGGTTCAGAGAGGCCGGGGTTTAACGCCCAGTACGTAGAGATGACGTCTATCCTCTGTCTGGTTCAGAGAGGCGTAGTACTGTACAAGGACATCTGCAATACATTTTTTCTTAAATGCCATCACTGTTTTGTTCAATGGCAACAGGGCAAGCCAGCGCTTGCTGCCGCTGTAGCCTTATCTGGTTACGGTGATCTGAATTTCTCTGGTAGTAGTAATACTGACCGATGTAAAATGTTTGCGGTTTGGGGAGATAACTCTTCTCCGCATCCACACACTTCCCTATGCAGCCAATCAGCCACTTCTCAGACGCCGTTCTTGTGACATACAGTCCAATATGTCTGGTTGACCTCATTCTCATTTGTCCGGCTTTATCAGATCCCCACGTCAGACTGACCTGGACGTATCTAGAAAGACCGCTTTCTGTGACTGATTCTCACCCGCTACTTCTCACACCTGCGAACTGACTGAGTTCTCGGAACTAACAAATCTTCTTCTTCTTCTTCTTCTCATAGTTCAGGAGCTGTGTGAGAGTCGAGGTGGCCGTCCTGGGCTGTCCGTCCTAACGAGCCTTCTGGTTTCCGTGGACGTAAAGCTATACTGAACTATGCTTCGGCATTGGTCTCAGCTTGTCCCTAAGATGTCAACTGACATCTGAGGACATTAAGCAACACTATCTACCTACCTACTTATTCTTCTTCTCTTTCTCCTTCTTCTTCTTCTAAAAATAAAAGTGTTTTTTCTTTATAGTTTTTTTATTTTATTTTTTTAGGTAATACGGTGCAATTTCCATTTGCAGTGCAATTTCCATTTGCAGTCGGTTCATCTAAAACCTTGACTCATTCTTTGGGACTACTCAGCCTGAAATGTATTTGTTTTTATCCTCGGGTGAATAACGATCTCGTTGTTCTGTACTAATTTTTAAGCTGTGTTTGGCATGTTGGGGAAACAGACAGCTTGCTGTGACTGACAGCTTGCTGTGTCTCACTTCAGTCCACCCTCCTCTGCTAGGCAGCATCACCAAAATGAGTATTAATATGAATTATCAACTCCTTTATTGTCGCGACTTCACTTTCTTTCTTTGTTTCTTTCTTTGATTGACTGATTGATTGATTAACTCTTTCTTCCTTTATTGATTGATTGGGTTTATTTATTCACTTCGTCCACTCCTTCAACTGTTGACTCATTGTGTATATTTCACAGTTGTTGGATATTTGTCGTCGTCAGTTTTTGCGTAAGAGGGCAGAAAAATTAACACTATTCAGTAACGAAATTTGTTTCATATTCTCTAGATTAAAAAGAAAAACGAACAAAGAAAAGAACCAACGCACGAAAATAAACAAACTATTACCGATATGTTGTGCAACAACAACAATATTACCCACAGTTAAGCAACAAACCTGATTGCCGCTTATTACACCTCAGTCACTTCATTTGCAGGATGCGCCTGGCGATCTTATCTCTCTCAGGTAAATAGTCTAGGGTCTTTATGACGGGCTGTTAGGGAGGCTATTTCACTCCAGTCACATTGGCTCCATCTTTCGCACCCCACCATCAACTCCACGTCAAAGTGGCGAACACATGCTGTGAGTCAACGTTTCAGTTGCTTTTTAATGCAGCTTCATTTTTCATATACACAGTGGTGCCATATTTCGCTGCCTTCTGCTGACTGCCTATCAGTATTGGCATCTTTAAGTCGGTTTCCTATCAGTGTCGGCCTCTTTAAGTCAATTGCCTTTCAGTACTGGCCCCTTACGTCGGTTGCCGTTCACCGTCGGCCTTTTTAAGTCGGTTGCCTTTCATTGTCGGCCTCTTTAAGTCGGTGTTTTTTCACTGTCGGCCTCTTTAAGTCGGTTGCCTTTCGGTATCAACCTCTTTAAGTCGGTTGTCTTTCACTATCGGCCTCTTTAAGTCGGTTTCCTTTCAGTATCTGCCTCTTTAAGTCGGTTGCCTTTCAGTGTCGGCCTCTTTAAGTCGGTGGCTTTTCACTGTCGGCCTCTTTAAGTCGGTTGCCTTTCAGTATCGGCCTCTTTAAGTCGGTTTCCTTTCAGTATCTGCCTTTTTATGTCGGTTGCCTTTCAGTATCGGCATATTTAAGTCGGCTGCCTTTTAGTGTCGGCCTCTTTAAGTCGGTTGCCTTTCAGTGTCGGCCTCTTTAAGTCGGTTGCCTTTCAGTATCGGCCTCTTTAAGTCGGTTATCTTTCACTGTCGGCTTCTTTAAATCGGTTTCCTTTCAGCATCGAAACACATAAAAGGTATGAAATAACGCTATTTGTCATCGGTATTATCGGTTGCCTTTCAGTATAGGCCTCTTTAAGTCGGTTGCATCTGTGTGTGTGTGTGTGTGTGTGTGTGTGTGTGTGTGTGTGTGTGTGTGTGTGTGTGTGTGTGTGTGTGTGTGTGTGTGAGAGAGAGAGAGGAGAGTGTGTGTGTGTTGTGTGTGTGTGTGTGTGTGTGTGTGTGTGAGAGAGAGAGAGAGAGAGAGAGAGAGAGAGAGAGAGAGAGAGAGAGAGAGAGAGAGAGAGAGAGAGAGAGAGAGAGAGAGAGAGAGAGAGAGTGTGTGTGTGGGTGTGTGGGTGTGAAAGAGAGAGGGGGGAGGGGGAGATTGAAAGAGAGAAACGCAGATTCTTTTCCTCAGCACTATTTTCATGAGTAAACCCATATCGCCACATCTTCAAGACAGCCAATGCGAGCCGGTTTGGCCAAGTGGTAAGGCGTTTGGCTGCTAAGTGGACGCTTGGCTTTTCTTCCTCTTCAAATATTGTGGTTTATGGGCATTTTCTTGTCACTTTGCCCCTTACAGTTTTAAAACATAGTGGCTGCCCATCTTAACACAGAATCATTCTGATGGTGACAGTGTAGCGTTAGGTATTGTTCCCCTTTCCCCCACTGCCTGGGATATTTATGGCCGTCAGTACCTCTCCGGAGACAACTCGGCGTTAAACAAGTCTGACAAAAGCAACCGAGCTGTGCTTCGTAACTAGTATGGAAGCATTACAGAACGCCCGCACGCTTGTTGCTTCCTCCGTTCCATTAACCTGGCTCTCATCCGAACTTGCTGTATCTGATGAAATCCAGGGGCTGACATTGCTCTGTGGACTGACTCAAATGGTTAATATCCTTTATCTGTAGTGACACGAGTTCGCACCCCCACCCCCACCCTCTCTCTGTGTCTCTCCGTCTGTCTGTCTGTCTGTCTGTCTGTCTCTCTCTCTCACTCTCTCTCTCCTACTACTACTACTACTACTGTACTACTACTACACTCTCTCTCTCTCTCTCTCTCTCTCTCTCTCTCACACACACACACACACACACACACACACACACACACACACACACACACACACACACACACACCTCTCTCCTCTCTCCCCCCTCTCTCTCTCTCTCTCCACACACACACACTCCTCTCTCTCTCTCTCTCCTCACCCACACACACACACACACCACACACCACACACTAACATCTCTCTCCTCTCTCTCTCTCCCTCTCTCTCTCTCTCTCTCTCTCTCTCTCTCACACACACACACACACACACACACACACACACACACACACACACACACACACACACACACAAACACTCTCTCTCTCTCTCTCACACACACACACACACACACACACACACACACACACACACACACACACACACACACACACACACACACACACGATCTTGCCTAGTAGATGCCTGTTTCCATTGATACTGGTCACAGCAAACTGGTGGATGACCCTCACGAAACTGGAGCTCATTGCGGCCAGCTTTTGTCGGAGTCGCAGAAACGCGTTGCTGCCAGAGGTTTGTACCAAAGGCAATCACCCGGGTCACACAAATAAGCTTCCCCAGCAGACAAGTTCCCCCTGCGTTTGTCAAGTGCGCATCCTGCATCCGAAGGCGTTGGCCCAAAGATCAAAGACTGCCTGAAGCCAGTCAGTTGCACGCCTCTAACAAACAGGTTCAGATAGGGGTGAGTTAGATCCGAGGGCTCAGATAATCACAAGTTCCCCAAACCGTACAGGAAAACAGGAACATCCCTGACTCAGCTTACCCTTTGTAGTTGGATTTATTTCCAGCTGTCAGTAAAGCAATGCCAACTACACTGGTAGCGGTATCACGCTGCTTTGCGATTGTCATGTAATAATAAATAAACTGCTGTGGTTTGACCGACCGACTCTCAGACAGAGGACAGATCTGTGGACAGCCCTAGCCGATCTCAGCTCCGCTTTCGGCACGTCTCACTTGTCTGTCAGGTTACGGCGTACATATGAACAGTACCTTACATAATCACCGGACCTCTTCATGTCGCTTGCGGAGTTCAATAGTCTCACATTGTGAAACTTCTCACGGACGTTACCACAGTATCAAAGCTGTTTGATGAGGAAGGTGTCCGACTCTTTATCATTCACTTTTGACGGCTGACGCTTTAATTTTGAATTGACTCGTCACGATATGGGAGGAGATAGGGCGGGGATAGGGCTGGAAGGGGGAGGAGGCTTCTACTGGTTTCGCACGTTGTGTTGGACTCTGTGCACCCGCCAGCTGCTATTGCCGCTCACACTGAGATAACGCCGGTATCTGTGCCTGTTGCACCAAAGGAAGCGCTAACGCCACCATTCTCTTGCAACACTGCAAAAAGCGATTACTACCCCTTTCGTCAGAGCAGATACATCAGAGGCAAAAAGGACGTTGAACGGTGATGGGTGTTGTCTCCGCCTCTTGAGTGAAAAAAGTGAAGCGAGTGTAAATGATACCCCCTCCGGGTAGCACGCTAGGGATGCAAGCATGACTCTGTGTGTGTATGTATGTGTGTGTGAGTGTGTGTGTGCGTGCGTCCGTGCGTGCGTGCGTGCGTGCGTGCGTACGTGCGTTCGTGCGTGCGTGTGTGTGTGTGTGAGCGCGCGCGTGAGAGAGAGAAAGAGAGAGAGAGAGAGAGTACTTTATTACACATGGATAAAGATAAGCACAAGTCGGGTAATTTTTACAAATCTGTCCCTGGTGTTTCCCTGGACAAACACTCGATAAGGATACCAGGATACAAATGATTGTGGCAAAAAACTAATACAAATTAAACAATAAATGTCCGTTTAAAACTTCATAAACTTACAAACAGGGTTAAAAAAAAGCAAAGTAAGACAAATACGAATCTAAATTCACAAGAGAGAGAGACAGAGACAGACAGACAGAGACAGACAGACAGAGACAGACAGATAGACAGACAGAGAGAGTATTAGAAGATCGTATTAAACGAATGAAGAAAAACGACAGTAGAATGAATAAATATAAAACAATATCACATCTAAAAAAGGAAATTAAACGATACACACCTAAACAAAAATAACAGCAAAATAGCAAATCACAGAGAGAGAGAGAGAGAGAGAGAGAGAGAGAGAGAGAGAGAGAGAGAGAGAGAGAGAGAGAGAGAGAGAGAGAGAGAGAGAGAGAGACAGACAGACAGACAGACAGACAGACAGACAGACAGACAGACAGACAGACAGACAGACAGACAGACAGACAGACAGACAGACAGACAGACAGACAGAGGAAGGGGCTGGGTTGTCAGACTACTACCAGAGTAAGATATCATACTCGTTTGTGCACATTGGCAACAACAACAAAATATCAAGAAGATTTTAGTAACTGCGACCAATGAAAATTCCCCAAAGGCAATCGCAGTTTAGATAGGCAAGGTGTATGCTGTCTGTGTCTTTTTGACTTGCGGCTTTGTTATCGGTGATGCTACCAGTAATGATCTGTGAATAAAATTATCGTTGTCTTCATACACGTCAGTATTACACCAGGAAAATGAACTTTGTCAGCAATGGTGGCCTCTTGGGGTAGCAACAGATTAAGTTTGACCATCTTCTACTTGAGCCACCGTCAATACCCCGTGTGCAGGTGATCAGGTCATGTAGCTGGGCCAGCACTGCCAAGCTCTACCCTGTATATATGTCAGTCCATCCCCGCTTTAAACAACTTTCTGCACTGCGCTAAGTCGGTGACACACCGAAGATCGTATAGCTACTATACCCAGCTTTGATCATAACACTTCTGACTGCACTAGCTGTGCAGCCACGGAGAGAGCTGGACGTTGGCTTCCTGGGGGTCGTTGGTGAGGGCTCTTCAGCCGTCGGCCTCCTTGTTCTTATCCACCTTACTATCACGGTTTTATCGCCGCTAAACAGATTAAGTTTGGCCATGATAGCTGCTGTCTGTCTCATACGGCAGTGATATGATGAGTCATACTTTGTTATCAAATGATAATTATGACATCGGCCTCATTCAAACTTTCACAGTGGAGATAACTGTCATACGAGTGGTGAAGGATCGGCTGATTTTAGGTGGTCTCAGCCACGGATAAGTGCAAAAGTATTTTTTTAATGGATTTTTTTAAGTGTAACCGATGCTGCCGGTTAAATTAAGTGTAAGACGTGAAGCAGAAAATTGGAACT
>JABMCL010002967.1:45000-62500 GCA_018857735.1 Alviniconcha marisindica
CGCATGTCCTTGCCATGCTGATGAAAAATGCATGTCCTTGCCATGCTGATGAAATGTGCATCCCCTTGCCATGCCAATGAAATGTGTATGTCCATGCCATGCTGATGAAATTAATGAAGTTCCAGCACCCCAGCCAGTGTGAACTAGCTGCCTGTTCCCACTGGCCAGTGTCACTGGGCTTGGCCGTTTGACGCAGCACGGTGTTAAATTAAACAACGTACGACTCCGTCGTTACAATATGCAAACAGTCCGGCAACACTGAGATGCAGCCAGCTTGTGTCCCTTGACTTTGCCTCTATTTTGCTTGTTTGTGCCTACACTGAAAATAGGAAAACAGTGGTGCTGAAGACTACTCGTATGACTGCAGTCCATTGTAGGCCCCTATGACCGCGTCTGCATGATGGAAAGGGACGAATAGCAATCACTACGGATCAGATAGCTCGATAAAACTCCACTCTGACACCATTTCTTCTTTCAAAAGGCATGCAAATGCCCCTGCTACTGTCCGCGAGAAACCGCTCGCTTGATGTACGAGCGAACTTGTGACAACAACAAAGGTGGTAAAGCAACAAGTTGCCTTGAAACCCCACATTCTTCTTCCCGTGCTTTTCAAACCAACTCCGTTTTGAAAACCTTTAATGCTGCAATCAGTGTCCAACCCCCAACGGCTCACTGTGATATATGTGTGGACCTGTTTGTCTGGAGGGGGTCAAGAGGAGCGTGGCAAGCTGTAAATTCACGTGTTTCTATCTAGTCAAGGCCAGCATCGTCCTTTGACCGGGCCGGTCCCTCGCCTTCCGTAGCGGGTATAATTATCCCTTTGTTGTAGGTGAGAACACACAGCCTTTGTTGTAGGCTGCTCTTTGGCTGCCGATCTTGTTGTCAATCCAACACGTTCCTTTGATGTGGAGGGCTTCTTGTTAGTAAGGACACGGTGGCTCTCAAACTCCAAGCACTGGTTTACGACATCCTTCCTTCAACCACTGCCTTATTTAGTTACGCCATAGGGTCCAGAAAACTGTCAGCTAACGAGCAGTTTTTTCGTTGGTGCTCAAACAGTAGTAAGTTTGTTACAAACGACTCAAATAAAACAAGGCGTGCCATTTATAGCCGCCAACAAAGTTTACACCAGCACAAATAAAACCACAATCGTTTGAATCGAGACGGAACTCTTTCTTTTACCCGGGTGGATGCGTCTCGTGTTTACGTGCGTGCTTTGGCGTTAGGTCGCTTTTACAGTCATATTAGTACCCGAACCTTTCGGAGGGCGCTGACCGCGTCGCTGGGCAGCACGGAGATAAAGAGTGCCCCTTCAGTGGCGTAACTAAATCTGGCAGAGTTTGGAGGAAGGTGCCGGAAAGCGATGCTCGGAGTGTGGGTGGCTCTGTGCATCAGTGACGGCACTTCTTCCTTGCCGCTGGCACAAGTCACAACAAGGACTATTGGTGGAGATGTGCCGGATTGTCCCGTTTTTCATAACCTGCCTCTTGTGTCGTTACAACATGGGCTATTGGTGGATATGCCGGATTGTTCTTGTCTTCTTCTTCTTTCATGGTGCTTTACGTCCACAGAAACCATGAGGTTTATTAGGGACTTTTTCTCGGGCTATTTATATTCCAGCTTCTCCTGTTTCTTGGGCTATTGGTAAATACACCGTATTGACCCCTTTGTGGAGCTATCGATAGATCTTGGATATACCGGATTGTCGGGCTATTACACAATTATTTGTCAGAATCTCGTATTTGAACAACATGGGCTTTTAGAGATATGTCGAACTTTCCCGCTTCTGACATAAATGTAGATATATCACTCAGTGGCTTGACAGTCATGTTGAAACAAAAGGAGCAAAGGGAACCGGAGACTATTATCACACTTGAGAAGAGATCGGGGACAAAGCGAGTTGCGTGTGACCAGTGTACGGTTGGGTAGCGGTGCCGACAGGGTGAAGCAGCAACGCCATGAGTGTGCCAGTAGCCAACTACACCTGCAGACAAGACGAGCACTGTCAGCGTAGCCTATGCCGTGCTGGAGGTGACTCGTGCAGTCACACCTGTCCATACTGTATTTCACCTCACCGCGCGCACCGCTCATAACCTGTGGCAGGTAGATAGCAGAGAGGAGAAAGGAGAAAAACACACTTCTCTGCCTTCTACACTGATGTGTGAAGAAATTAACCAAACCGGCACACACATAAAACGTTGCGATTTTGGAAAGTTGATTTTCTCCTCTTTTTGTGTTTATTGTTGTTGTTGCTGCTGCTGCTGCAGCTTGTCTAATACTAGGCGCATTTCCTCGGCTGCATTTGTCGTTGGTTTGGTAATTACCTTCTTCTTCTTTTTCTTTTCTTCTTCTTTCTATTTTTTTTTTTTTGGGGGGGGGGGGGGGGGGGGGGGTCGGGGGGGGGTTTCCCTTCTAGATGTTTTCTACACATCCCCGAGGTGGAGAACGGCTGATGCAGAACATCAGTAATGTTCCTTCTGCGGAGAACCCACATCTGTCAAACTGCACGATTCCCTCTTTGCTGCCTGAAGTCGGTCAGAACACATACAACTCCACGTGCTTTGACAACTGCCAGCAATTCTGCATCTCACCTTAATATCTGCTTTATTCTGCTTTTCAACCCCTTCAAACAGAGTAATTTGTGCCACATGCTGCAATCAGTCTTTTACTGGTCATTTGACCAACAACCGACAACAAAAATTATCCTGATGTCTTTGAGACCTGAAGATAATTATAATAATAATGGAAATTTGTAAAGCGCCTCTACCCTGCGGCTCAAAGCGCTGAACAAGCATAGTATAACACACATACTGTACATCGGGATGGAAAATGTTATCAGCAAAACAACAACAACAGCTAACACACAATGTAGACATCAACAAGGGTTCAAGCGTAACTATGCAAAAGATGCACACACACACACACACACACACACACACACACACACACACACACACACACACACACACACACACACACACACACACACACACACACACACACACACACACACACTGTCCAGACTGATAGGGGTGAAGGACAATGTACCTGATGTCTTGGGGGAGATTGTTCCAGATGTGGGGGCCAAAGTGTGAGATGGAATCATCGTTTCAACAAAAACAAAAATGCATAACTGATTTGCTTGTGAAGCGTGCAATTAAATTAGAACATTGCTGAGTTTTGCTTGCTAGCCTTTTGTTGGAGTTAACCTGATCTTTCTTTGTTTGCTTTTGGTCGCCTTTGTCCCTAATGTAATGGCTGCAGGGTGAACTGCGCGTTCAGCACCAGGTTACCTACGTGTCCATTTCTGTCATTTTTGCTCTATGTTGTGGACAGACGTTGTACGTGGGGTTTCTGGTGCCGTCACAGATACTACAGTAAGTGTGGGTTTTCTGGTGCCGCCACAGATACTACAGCAAGTACGGGGTTTCTCAGTGGTGCCGCCACAGATACTGCAGCAAGTGTGGGGTTTCTGGTGCCGCCACAGATACTGCAGCAAGTGTGGGGTTTATGGTGCCGCCACAGATACTGCAGCAAGTGTGGGGTTTCTGGTGCCGCCACAGATACTGCAGCAAGTGTGGGGTTTCTGATACCGCCACAGATACTCCAGCAAGTGTGGGGTTTCTGATACCGCCACAGATACTCCAGCAAGTGTGGGGTTTCTGATACCGCCACAGATACTCCAGCAAGTGTGGGGTTTCTGATACCGCCACAGATACTCCAGCAAGTGTGGGGTTTCTGATACCGCCACAGATACTCCAGCAAGTGTGGGGTTTCTGATACCGCCACAGATACTACAGCAAGTGTGGGGTTTCTGATACCGCCACAGATACTACAGCAAGTGTGGGATTTCTGATACCGCCACAGATACTACAGCAAGTAGTATCTGGGGTTTCTGGTGCCGCAAATCGTTCCCCGCGACAGAGTTGTATGTCGCTGCTGCCTGCCTGCCTACCCGGCGTGCCCTTCAGACTACCAAAGATTATAAATATATTGTATTTATAATCTTTGCGACTACAACGCCAGCACCTGGTCAACAAATCACAGCGACTCTTCTTCGCTGCCTTCACCGTTAGGCCTACATCGTGTGTTCTCGCGTGAACATCATCACTATCATCGTCCGACACCAACTGCAGCGGCAAGCTGGTAACACCAGCACCATCGTATAAGGCCTATTTTTCTAATTCTGTTGTTGCGCAAGGATTTCATTGCGCTTTTTTCCCTGACGAAAGTAACACGAGGGTGGACAACATGAGGATGGGCGACATGAGGGTGGACAACACGAGGATGGGAGACGCGAGGGTGGACAACATGATGGGCGGACATGAGGGTGGACAACATGATGGGCGGACATGAGGGTGGACAACATGATGGGCAACATGAGGGTGGACAACATGAGGGTGAGCAACATAAGGGTGGGCAACATACATGATTATTTGATTATTTGAGCGTGCTTGTGAGCGTTTACATGAGCGCACTTGTGAGCGTTATGCCATGATTCTGATTTTCCATGTTTTCTTGAACGTAAAGAAGTGAAAAGGGCACCGTTTGCCCTGTGTTGCTGTTATTTAGTCACGCAAAAGTGAAAGGGGCACCGTTTGCCCTGTGTTGCTGTTATTTAGTCACGCAAAAGTGAAAGGGGCAGTCTGCCCTGTACGTGTTCCTGTTATTTACATCCATAGAAATGATTAAAGGGACAGATTTTGCCCTGTACTGTTGTTATTTAGTCACACAAAAGTGAAAGGGGTAGACCTTTCCCTTGTTCTTGTTATTTACATCCATAACACTGAAAGGGGCAGACTTCGCCCTGTGTTCCAGTTATATTTACAGAAGTGAAGGGGCAGACTTTGTCTTATGTTCCTGTTATTTACATCCATAGAAGTGAAAGGGGCAGACTTTGTCTTATGTTCCTGTTATTTACATCCATAGAAGTGAAAGGGGCAGACTGTGTCTTATGTTCCTGTTATTTACATCCAAATAAGTGAAGGGGCAGACTTTGTCTTATGTTCCTGTTATTTAGTTATGCAGACGCTGGCCAGTTAAATCTGTGACCGCAATGCGGTGATGATGATGATGAAGTGATGCTTTATGTCCTCAGATGTCAGTTGACATATTAGGGACAAGTTGTGACCAATGCCGAAGCACGGTGCAATAAATATTTACGTCCACGGAAACCAGAAGGCTCGTTAGGACGGACAGTCCAGGACGTCCACCTCGACTCTCACACAGCTCCTGAACCATGACGCAATGCGGACCAGCACATGCACATTTCAACCAGCACTGACACAGGCAATCACGTGTCAGCGGAGTGGCCTGGATGGCCGGGAAGCACGCGGATAAAGACAGACAGATAATTGACTTTAACGGTCAGCTGTGACGGTTAAATCGGGGCAAACACGGATTCACGTTTGAATCCACTTCGGCGCTCCCTTTTTCGTCAAAAGTTGTGATTGAAACTGTGCATTTCACTTGAACGTTTAGGTGGCTCACACCGTTGTCCATCGTAATGCGCAATCATTCTGCTGGTGGCTCTGTAACATTAGCTCCCCCACCCTCTCTCTCTCTCTACCTCCCCCCCCCCCCCCCCCCCCCCCGCCCCACCCCCACCCCCCAACTCCGTCCTGGGAGCCGCCAGTATAACTCGGCGTTAACCAAAGGGCAGTGAGTGTGAAATTCGAAGCAAACTCTTTAGTTCAACAAACCATTTAGCCTCAGAACATGACTTGTTGAATCGTCGGCCTCTCTTCGCAGCGACTTAAAAGCTTCATTGATGTTACGGTCGTTCATGACTTTGCCGTGGCCCAGGTGATCAAGGCTTTACGCTGAATTAACCCCCCCTCTAATAGTCTGGGCTGCTGGTCTCCCCCGCTGTCTCTGGGTTCGTTCGCTGTCTTTGACGTTGGGTAACAGGGCTGGCGAACCGTGCCCCATTTCCATTGACGTGGGAGAGTGTGAATCTGCGAAAAGTCACTTTTAAATGACAAATTCTCTCAGTGATCCGGGTGTTTGGTCAGGCTCTACGACACGTTCCCTGCCGTGGATGTTTTGCTAAGTACATGTAATATACTGTACGGTTCGTTTCGTGTGTGTGGTGTGGTTTGAATGAAGTTCGCACATTCAGTAAGACCGTGGTTCATGTTTCCAGCTGTGGTCTGACTGCTACCAGCACCCTCAGTCACGTGTCACTGGTTTTGCATGCCTATGCCGGGACTGATACTGACCTGTCCCAAGACCGGATGCTATCACACGTTGAAAACGATCTAGGACTTGCAGCAGTCAGGCTGATAGCTGTCATTGCAGTTTCCCGTAGCAAGACATATTCAAACCGACCTGGTCCTGTTCACACTTACAGACACCCTTTATGATTTGATTATGCACATCTTAATCAGTGCCAATGTCAATCATTTCCTAACACGTCATACAATGGAATTAGTTATTGGATTGTAACGTTCTGTCAACCACTGATACAGGGGCACTCAGGACACACTTCAAAACGGCCTCTCATACATATAATTTTATTATATATCAACCCTTTCTCAAGTCAGTCCACAAAACCAATCCCCACACAAACATAAAACAAACACATACATACTGACACAAACATCAAACATAATTTTTTGAAGAATCAGTCCCTTCGATATTACCCCCAGTCCTGACAGTTAAAAGGTGCAAATAAGGCTAGAGAACATGTTGGCAACGTCGACCATTCCGCTTAATTTATCATTACCAGATCAGTTAAAGGGGGGTTGGGGGGGGGGGGGAGGAATGAACATTATAACTGAAATGATTTGAGACTTTTCTGGAAAAGATCACAATGGACCAGTAGTAGGCGGCAGAAAAACGAGAGAGGGGATAGGAAAGAAGAATGAAGTGTCAGCCCTGAGATGCCAGACAGAGGGATAAAAACCAGAACAGTCCCCGGCCTCCCTTCGGGGGATACCGTGCATTGGAGACACTGCCGGTCGGCAGACACGTTTAGTGACAACCGTGAGAAAAGGAGAAACACGAAAAAGAAGAAAAGAAATAAAGATTTGTCACGAACCCTGAGACAAGCGTGGCATGTGCGCGTTCGTCTGTAGGAACAGTTTGTTTGAACGTTACGGTTTCCGTTGCACTGACTGAGACGCCGGAGTGGTTTGTATTATTATAGCGACTCTTGTACAGTCTCCTTGGATCTGTTTAGCTTGTGCCACTGTCCTCTCAAAAACACGATACACTGCAGAGCGCCAGACACAGGCAGTGAGTCTGGAATGTACATAGCAAAGGCAGACGAACAGAAGACTCATTCGAATCGAACAATCCGCCATTTTCTTGACCTTCTTTCGGTCGACCTTTTCACCAGTCTGCACTGACTGGGCTGCAGTCTACGCTGCGTGCTTTCTACTCGCGATTCTCTCGCCGAAGAACTGAATAGAACATGCTGTAAATCTGCGACGCGCTTTCGGCCCGAAATGAAAAATGTGAGGCCGACATGCCCCACTGCGATTTCACCCGGCACGACAAAAAGCATCATCATAAAGCATCGTGTGGCTTAGACCGTCTTTACATGGGAAAATTTTATCACCCTGAATCAGTGTATGAAGCACACAAGTACAGATGATAGTTGTAACAGGTTTTCCATTTCTTTTCTAAGTTGTAAAAAGCATGCCAATATTTTGTACAACTTTCTTCAATTACAGTAGTGTAATGGTGTGCAATGGTAGGAGACAGGCAGCGGAATCAGTCAAAGGGAAGACCACAGCAGACATACGGTAGTTAGAGTTTCTTTTCAGCCACTGAGAAGACAATGAATTTTTCAGCACACCCAAAATGCTTGTTGTTGTTGTCACACCCCCCCCCCCCCCCCCCCCCCCCCCCCCCAGAGGTTCACTAGCACGCAAACTGCTCACTCGCACGCAGAGATAACAGGACGCAAGGAAAGCACGCTCTCGCTACAATCAAATCGGCCCTCTGGACCACAAAATGGTGGGACATTTGTGTTTTCAGTCACGGCCCGTACAATTTTCTCAACAATATCTAAAATAATCAAATCGTGAAAAACATCAAATGAAAGCTAAAATTACAACCTTTTAAACCATTAAAAAAACGTACAAACATGACTTATTTAATTTACAACAAGCGTGGAAAGCGTGGCTATTGCTGATATCCGAACTTGAGTAGTCAGTGTTAATAAAACTTAGCTTCTGTAGTGCACAATACTTAATTTCACCCCCAGACTGATAAACACTAAACATAAAGTCAGTTAAGCGAAATATTAAACTACGAAACATTGATCGACCCAGAATTACTTTAACTGAGTGAAAACAACAGCAGTCCGGCACCACTAAACAGAGAAGGCCGCGCCTTGCACTTGACGGCTATAAAACTGAATAGACCTAGCGGCCTCGCTAGGTGTGAGCCGGTTTGGCACAGCGGTAAGGCATTAGGCTGGTAAGCGGAAGGACCTCAGTTCGATACCGCTTCGGCTCTCCTTTCTCTTCAGAAAGTTGTGGTTTGTGGACACTGTCTTGTGACTTTGTCCATCACTTCCTACTGAAACAGTAAAACGGCTCTCATCGCTGCCCATCTTAATGCAGGAGTCATTCTGGTGGTGACAGCGTTGCGATAGGTATATAATCTCCCTCTTCCCCCACCCCATACCCCCTCCCCCCTTCTCCCCGTCCCTAATATGCCTCATGGTTTCTGTGGACGTTAAGCACCATGTTTACTTACGAGGCATCGGCTACTAGTGATGTAGCTGGATCCGCGTCTAAATAAACAACACGTACACTCTAAGATGCCAAATTATATTACACATGGCTTGTTGCATAAAAAGGAATAGGTAAACAAACAACAAGCAGTCAAAGTGTAAGGGAAGAAAATGGATTTGAATCTGTGTGAAGGCCGTGTTACGTCACGCTACGCTACGCAGTGCTTCAGAACAACAGCGTCGTCTACTCCTGTTCCCGGTTTACTAGCAGTACAGTAATGAAATTGCATGGATATGATAACCGGGGCGGGATTACCGTCAAAACCTGTACAAAGCGTACTTGCTCACAGGTAGTATGGATGCAAGTCCCCTAAAAGTGACTTCCAACAGACGACGAAGGCGCTGCACGCAGTCCTGTAGACCCTGTCGTGTCTCCCTCTCCTTTGCCACGTCACGTTGCCTGGTCATTGATGTCTTCGAGAGCAGAACCGACATCTGGCCGCCATGGACGTGGCGGTGCAGGAGACTACATCACGTTTCTCACAATCCTTTGATCCGGGCGGTAACTGGGGCTGACCTCTCCCCGCAGCTCTTAACGCTGGACGAACGTCGCTTCCCATAATGGAACAGTATCGTTTCCCATAATGGAACAGTATCGTTTCCCATAATGGAACAGTATCGTTTCCCATAATGGAAGGGTATCGTTATCAGTAATGGAAAAGTTTAATCAAAACTGTAATTTCTGTTATTTGTAGCTTCTGCACACCCGAGAATGTTCAAAATTGTTTGAATTCTCAAGGAACAACGGTCAAGAGTCGAACAGAAATCGATTCTCTCAGACTGGATTAGGAACTCGAGCGTCACCGAGACGAGCTATACGGTGGAAAAATGAAAGACTGGAATGGATCAGAACTCCGCCTGATAGAGACAAAAAGAAGGAGGGGGGGGGGGGGGGGGGGGACACGGGGGGGGGGGGGGGGGGCATCTAGTGGAACTGGAACTCTTGGATACATATTGCAATACCCATCTAACCTCACAGCAGGCCTGCAGCACTCCGGGACCTTTGAGGATTTAACACTCCCGGGAAACGCGATGGACGTTCATAACGCAGTTTGCAGTTTAGCAAACGTTACGCTGGGAATCGTTATTTTGGGGATCATGCTGCACCGCTGCACGTAGCTAAATCCAGAGGGGTATACCTGGAAAGGACTGGTGGATTGTACACCGAAACTGCAGGAAATGGCGGCACTTGTAGAACTGTCGTCTGGTGTTGAGCAGACCTCTGAGCTCATGCGAAGGAATCAAAGAGCAATAAGGAGGCCGAGGAGGAGGGAGAGTTGCTGCTGTTGTTAGTGATGGTGATGGTAATAAATGGCGATGACATGCAGACCGAGGATACATCTGTTCTGCATAATGATGATCGTGTTACCACACTACTGCTGATGGAGATAATGATGGCGATGGTAATATCGACGATGATTTGCAGAGAGATGGTACAGCTGTTTTGCTTGATGGTGGTCGTAATGACATAACTGCTGATGATGAACATGACGATTCTGATGATAACAACTGGCTGAGTGAGGATAAAGCCTTGCTGCAACACCTGCAAGACAGATGGCTGTAGGGTCGGAAACACTGAAAAGTTGTAAACTGTTACAGGAAAACGCTTGTTTCATGCAGAACCACCCCCTCACAGAGAGAGAGAGAGAGAGAGAGGGGGGGGGGAGAGAGAGAGAGAGAGAGAGAGAGAGAGAGAGAGAGAGAGAGAGAGAGAGAGAGAGAGAGAGAGAGAGAGAGAGAGAGAGAGAGAGAGTTGTATTAGCATGAGAGCAGAAGTGGAAATGTGCAACAGTTTGTTGCTGCGTGCTCTTCCATTTGTCGAAATGACGTATCAGTACAAGGTCCAGTATCCGGAAAATTTACTTGACCCACAAAATTCCACAGGCCATCGCAAGGGAAGACGTGTTTGAATTTTGACTGGCTGTTTCCGCATACTTTCCGTCAACAAAGCATCGTCTGTAAACCCTTCTTTCTGGCTCGGGTCGTCCATGATATGAAAGATTTCCTCATCATACAAAGGGAGGAGAGTTGGTGGGCGGAAGACTCATCTCCCAGCTCATCATTAGGTCATGACCCCCCCCCCCCCCCCCACCTCTCTCTCTCTCTCTTTTAATGTGCATGTACCAATATATGCGACTTGATCGGATCATGACTTGTAGCGGTTTATTTCGTTCAGTGGCATCTTGTGTACTTGAAGACGGAAAGTGGACAGACTGTAGAGAGGAGGTGGAGACGGAAGTACAGTAGATATCATGCAGTGTCCTCTTCTGCAGCCGCCAGGAGATGGGCAGAGGAGACACTAACAGACAGCCTCAAGGAGAGGTGGGGACAAAGGACACACTCACACAATGGGCGAGAAGAAGAAGAAGAAGAAAAGCAACGACAACAACCCCAACAATGACGGCAACACCACCACTAACAACATCAGCAACAGCAACGTCTATGATAACAAAACGGGACTGAAAACAAGCACAGATAAAACACATTCATATAATTGATGATAATTTGTCGACATTCTCACATGCAAGGCACAATTTGGGGACAGTTTGTCGACAGTGTCACATGCAAGGGACAGTTTGTCGACATTTTTCACATGCAAGGGACAGTTTGTCGACATTTCTTACATGCAAGGGACAGTTGTTGTTTTGTTTTCTTTATAATCCGCGTACCTAGCTGCACTGCATTTCATCGGTTTGGTCACTGACCAGGAAGGAGAGGCTGGAAACGGGAGTTTTACTGTGACTAACTGTCGCAATCATGAAAGAGACCATTGCGCCGGAGTCAGCGAGGAAGCCGCACGTTCTCCATTTCTTCCGCTTTGGTCGTGGGAAATGTGGGCTTTCCTGGGCTACACTGAATCATCATTTACTGACTGGACTTTGTTATGATGGTCACATTGTCGATTCGGTTTAGAGACCCCTGACGTGACCGGAAAGTGTGTGTCACGTTCACAGCGAAACGACACACGGAGGAAAGACAGTTGAAAGAGCGAGGGCGAGCCAAGGACAATATGCTTACAACAATACTTGTTGTTCAGTGTCTGTTTCCTGCCCTCTTTCCTTCGTGGACGTTCCTGTGGACTTCCGTTTGCTCTGACCTCAGTCATTTATTGTTCACACTGCGATATGACACGGTGGACTTTGTTTTCCTTTGGTGGGAAACACGAAGGGAAGATACTGCAAAGTGGTCTTGTGCATGATTACCGCATAAAATAGCATAATCTTTCGGTTTTACAGTAGTCCCAAATTTGCTCTCTCCAAAGTCACAACTCCGGAGGGTCAAAGGTGACAAAACCTCTTGGATACACCAGCAGACGTAAGAAACATAGTTCCACGCTGTTCTTCTGTAAATCCGTTTCGAATTAACAGTTTAGCTGTCTAAATCAATTGAGATTTAATTGTTTTGTGTTGATTCAAATGAAACTGAAATTAGGATAAAAAGTACTTGAATTAAATGAGAAGTAATTATTTAGAGACTGACCAACAAAGTTTTAACCACTTAATGTCTGAATCAGTGTCCTTTAATGCCTGCTTTAATTATGATTTAACTATTACAGACTGTATTAAATGAGCTGCTACTGGCGTATAAATCAACTAACGGCGGTTAATTGTTTTGCTACATAAATTTAGATTTAACTATTCAGTGTCTAACCCGGTTGACTGATTAATTAATGTCTAAATCACTGTAGATCTATTACTATTTCGAGCCTAAAAATTAAGTTAAATAAAATAGAACTAGTTGGAGGTCTTGTCTAAATCAGTTCAGTTTAGCTATTTAGTGTTGAAGTCAGTTAACATTTAGCTCTAAACCTTCTTAACCAAGACTTCTTAACCAGTTGAGAATTAATCGTTCAGGGCTCAAATCAGCTGCACCCAGAACTACCCAGGTAATATTAACTTCATTATCATTCACAGAAGCCTATTCTTCCCAGGCCCTCCTCTAAGTTGCTCGGGTAGATGCTGTTATCCATTCCACATTATAATTATGTTGTCCGTTGCCCAAATAAAGTTTTTATTGATCAAAGCTAACCAGAAAAATTTGTCATTCAAAATCCAAACACATGAAAAGTTCAAAAGAACGGTTATTTAATTTAAGACACAAGACAACGTGTGAATTTTCGCGCTAAGCTCCTTTTGCCAAGCGACAGAGCAACACTTAAACAATAGTTACGGTGAAAAATGAAATCTAGGCTACTTATCTGCTTGTGGCTATGGCGTCTTTGAGCCCCGTGAATGACAGAATGTTCAGTTCAGTTCAGTAATTCAAAGACAGGCACTGTCACTAGTCCACCCTCCCGTCTCCCCGCCACCTGTTCATACCTAGGCCTCGAAAAACAGAGCACACTGTAGTGCTTACTCTATTCAGCATGAAACGGCAACAGCACACAAAAGAGGAATTAACAAACGAACAAAGGAACCAAACTACACAGTCACTGGTGTTACACTGAAAACTCTTTTTTTCTCCGGGCTATTTCCATCCCACATTGCATCCTGTGGTCGCCTCAGAATATTCCAGGCACATTCTGTGACCAAGCATAAAAAGCCTCCACCGAGCCACGCCCACAAACCGGGTATGGAGAAAGGACTGGGACCGTGAAGCGAATGGACAGGCACTTATTAATGGGATCATATTTTCACAGAACTCCGAGTAACCGACCCAGGCATGCATTCCCGCACGAAGAATACACACTTGTTCTAATCCAGCCTTTTATTATTATTATTCACTTTTTTTCTTCTTTTTCTAACGCTGAAGAACAAGTGTTTGTTGTGGAGACCGCAAAATGACTGCCTTCTGTTGGCGAGCACGTCTCGTCAACAACAGCCTATCTCCCTGTCCAGCTGCAGGTAGAGCAAAACTCCTCTTTTCCCCCCAAAACGCGTCGTCCAACATTCCTACGTGCTAATTCATCCCGCAGCCATACATCAGACCCCACGTATCATTTTTTAAATCTTTACAGAGACTATACGTAAACGCCGTTATGAAACAAGACTGAAAACGAAAGTGGGAGGCGGGTTATAAACATTTAGTGAACCGTTATGGAGCAAAGCCACCGCTCTGTTTTGTATCTAAAAGCACAGAGAAGCATGACCGATGGCTAGATATGCCCAAACAACGATTGCATCACTCCTGTATTTAATTTCGCGGACGCGATGATGCCGGTGATGATGATGTGGAGGAGGATGCGGGGAAGGAACTGGGGATGCTGCAGATCCTCAGCATCATAAAGGTCATAGCATAAGATACAAAGCACGTCACTTAGCGGGCCAGTCGGCCACGGGACACGGGACACGTGGATTAACCAAACAGTTGCAGGGTCTGAGTACAAACTTTAAGGCCGTTGAATTTTTTGAATTTTTGCTTGTATGAATACTTGTTGAGCGCCTCATCTCCAGATGGGCCCTACGCGCTTCAAAATAGCTACGTCTACTGGCTCCCTATCCAACAAACAATTCATTACAGGGTAAACACTCTCTGATCACTGTGACTGTCTTCAACTTTACACACCCTTCCGTACTATCCGCTCTGCTTATGATACTCTCAGCCTCCAGATTCATCGGACCAGACTAGTATCCACTGTTGGTTCCCGCGCCTTTTCTGTTTTCGGTCCATCTACATGGAATGACCTTCCCCTTCCTCTCTGACAGAAACCCTCTCTGGACTCATCCAAATACAGCCTAAAAACATTTCTTTTTCTCAGACTGTAGACCTGCCATGTTTTCTGTTCTGTGCTGCTGTCTTCATCCTTCGCAAGTCTCTGTTTGCGCCAGTTTTAAGCTGTGTAAATTTCGCTTGTCAGAATGGTCGTGTGTGCGGGTGCCTGTGTGTGTGTGTGTGTGTGTGTGTGTGTGTGTGTGTGTGTGTGTGTGTGTGTGTGTGTGTGTGTGTGTGTGTGTGTGTGTGTGTGTGTGTGTGTGCTTAGACTTGTCTCTATGGACAAGATTTTGCGCTTTACAAATACTTGTATTATTATTTTATTATTGTAACACAGCACGTTTTAAATATCCACCGAAGTGGTTGTACAGCACTGTTTGGTTGTTACATGGCTGGTGCCACACGAAACTGCTGTCATCGCGGCGCACATTCTGTGTACACCATACAACCATGCACCATTTCACAGTGTTACTTTATTCGAAGCAACATAGGATGCACGTGTTTAGCTGTAACCTGCCACCTGCACTTTTGGCAGAATGACCAGGATCTTTTACGTGCTACTGTGGTAACGCGGGGATGGAACGGACACCGAAGTGAGGGTCAACAAAGAAAGCTGACCCTAGAGAAGAAAATTCTCTCCCGTCGTTCCTGCCGGGACTCAAACACGAGTCGTTTCGATCACGAGTGTGTCGCTGTACCACTGAGCCACCCCCGCTCCCGAGAGAATCCGGAGCGGAAAAGAGAGATGTAATGCAGAGCCAAGTCAGGTCAGCTCTCTTGTCATCAACAGGACCACGTCTTTAGTCAGGTCAACTCTCACGCCATCAAAATGACCACATCCTTGGTCAGGTCGGCTTTCCTGCCATCAACATGACCACGTCTTTAGTCAGGTAAGCTCTGTTGTCGAAAATTTAGGAATGAACTGGTCACTTTTCGAAGCAGAACAAAGTCGAAAATGTGCACATTGTGGTGTTTTAACCTTTTCGTGTGTTTTGTTTAAAACAACGCACATATTGATGAAACAGAAAAGGCCAATTTCTATTGACAGCCTGACGCACAGGATGTTCACACTGAGATAAGTCACCGTTGTGTGTTTCACAGCAAGCTCAAGAGGCTTAACCTGAACAAGCCAATGTTGACAGCCTGTCCGAAATGACTACGACCACACAGTTGCGACACGCTGAAATGGCGACAGCGATCATTTAGTAATCTGGTCAGCGGCTGCTGGATCAGCAGCGCGGCGGGTGGTGAGGACAAGGGTGGCGAAATGTTGGTAAGGACGTGGTTAACGGCAAGGACGTGGGTAACAGCAAGGGCGTGGGTAACGGCGTGGACGAGGGTAACGGCGAGGACGAGGGTGGCGGTGAGGACGAGGGTGACTGCGAGGACGACGGTGTCCGCAGGGACGAGGGTGGCGGTTAGGACGAGGCGGGTGGCAGCGAAGACAAGGCTGGCGGTTAGGACGAGGGTGGCGATGAGGACGGGGGTCGCGGACGTTGAGGACGAGGGTAGCGATGAGGACGAGGGTCGCGGACGTTGAGGACGAGGGTGGCGGGCGGCACCGCAGCAGGAAGGCCGGCAGGTGCGAAAAGCCGTGAGCCCACAGTACAACCACACAAACACCGTCCTCGTCAACTGACACGCTGACACGTATGTGAGTGTAGTGCTGGTGCATTCGGGGCCAGAAAAGGAACAGAAGCATCCCTGAGTTGCTTCTTAAAGGACCTTTCTCAATTTTGTTGTTGTTGGTTGACATGTTTCTTTTCGAGTGTGTATATCCGTGCCGTCTCTCTGTCTCTCTTCTTGGTGAAAACAATCTGAAACAATGATGACTGCTAGCCTTCTAAAACAAGAACCAAAGACATGAAAGGTTCAAAAGAACGCTATTAGGACAAAACACAACCTGCGCAAATGTTTGGGATAATCCCCTTTGTCAAGCTACAAAACGACACTTAAACAACAGTTGAACGGCGAAAAACGATGAAAAATGAGATGGAAAGCTAAACCACTTATCTGTTTTGGGTTGAGCTATGTTGTCATGGATCCAAAATAGATAAGTGGTTTAGCTTTCCATTTCATTTTTTATCGTTTTTCACCGTTTAACTGTTGTTTAAGTGTCGTTTTGTAGCTTGATAAAGCGGATTACCCCGAACATTTGCGTAGGTTGTGTTTTGTCCTAATGAATAGCATCCTTTTGAACCTTTTGTGAGTTTGGATCTCTGCTTGGTGATCGTGGATGGAAGTGACGGGTGCAGACTGAACTACAACTGACCAGAAGCTAACAATTCGCCACAAACTCATCAGTCGGACACTAACTTTCTTCAACTTTCGTTGCAAGCGTGACAAACGTGAGTACGTGTTAATAAACTGACTTAAACTGGCAACTTGATGTAAAAACAAATAAAACCTAAGCAGCAGCAGCGGCAGGAAGAGGAGAAGAATAAGTTCCAAGGGTTCGTTCATACATTTCGTTATATTACGTCTATGCCATGTTGCCTCCAGAGACGTACTGGCCGGGGACCGACATCCCGAAGCGGGGTCTGTGCCTAACGCAGGTCACCGCCAGAATCCGTCTGCATTCAGATGGGAAATGACGTCAATTGATATTCCGTTTTATCAGTTGTGGAGACGATGACGGCGACAGTTTGCACGGTTGACGGCACTTTAAAAGCCAAGAACTAACTAGGAACCATAGCCGTGACGAGGACAAGAACTTTCTGAAGCCTGCAGCAGCGGTCACTGTGGCTGGCTGAGCGTGGCCTTGCTGGCTGTGCCTGCGGACACGGTGGGGTGGGGCAGGCGCCGGCCGGCGTACCAGAGTCACAACGTTACACGCTTGGAGTTTGCCCGTGGAATTTCCAGTGGGCCTACCAACGAGGCATTTGCCCTGGCTTGACCTCCAGCCTTTTTAAAACGGGCCAGCTTCCATTACCACCGTTCTGACTTTTCTCCCCTAGCTCCACTCACTTCACGTTGGCCTGCCACATGTTAATAAGACCAGGTAATTGAGGCATTTGCACCCGGCTGACCTTTGGAGGCTGTCTCCATCACCACATAGACTGTCGTTAGTCGTTCAGGGCCTGCTTTGTTTCTCCGGCT
>JABMCL010002967.1:70000-102500 GCA_018857735.1 Alviniconcha marisindica
TGACGACGATAAAATTCTGTGTTTGTGTGTTTTGTTGTTTGATGATGATGATGATGATGAAGTGATGTCAGTTGACATATTAGGGACAAGTTGTGACCAATGCCGAAGCACGGTGCAATAAATCTTTACGTCCACGGAAACCAGAAGGCTCGTTAGGACGGACAGTCCAGGACGTCCACCTCGACTCTCACACAGCTCCTGAACCATGTGTTGTTTGATTGATTGATGA
Source organism: Alviniconcha marisindica (assembly GCA_018857735.1). NCBI lineage: Eukaryota > Metazoa > Mollusca > Gastropoda > Provannidae > Alviniconcha > Alviniconcha marisindica. The sequence continues at coordinate 70,230 of JABMCL010002967.1, forward strand.
TCACTTATATAGCGCTATTCTCCGCTCTCTTGAGCAGACTCACTGCGCTCGCATGTGGTTCCACATGAGTGACAAGCTTTTTATAGCGCGTTTTTTGAATATCCACCGAAGTGTACTTACAGCGCTGGCATGGCTGGTGCCACATGAAACTGCAGCCATCTCGGCGCAAGTTCTGTGTACACCATACAACCATGCACCATGTCACTTCATGCAAAGCCACATACGTAAGGTGTATGCGTGTTTAGCTGTAACCTGCCACCGGCACCTTTGGCAGAATAACCGGGATCTTTTACGTGCTACTGCGGTAACACGGGGGTGGAATGGATACCGAAATAAGAGTCAGCACAGAAAGTCGACTCTGGAGAAGAAAATTCTCCCGCCGCTCCTGCAGGGATTTGAACCCGCGACCTTTCAGTCACGAGTCCGGCGCTCTAACCACTGAGCTATCCCCGCCCCTGTGTTGTTGTTGTTCTCCATCATCATCATCATCATCATCATCGAGTCATCTCTCTCTCTCTCTCTCTCTCTCTCTCTCTCTCTCTCTCTCTCTCTCTCTCTCTCTCTCTCTCTCTCTCTTTCTCTCTCCGCGCACCCGTTTGTGTATGTGAGTGTGTGTGTGTTGGGGGGAAGGGGGGGGGGGGCGGACTATGAGCGTGTTTGATTCAGTTCACGGTGTAGTCTTCAGTCCGGTTAAGAATGTGATACACAGAACCTTGCGTTGGTCTTGAATAAGCTTCTTTTGCTGTCCATTCAAAACCTACAGCTACGTGTGTGCGCGTGAGTCACTAGAGTGCATGAAGGTTACTTATAATAAAACCTATACGAGAAAATTAAGCGGCCTAAACTGCTGGTCGTGCAATAAAGTGTTGCTGCTCACAGTAGCCAACTGTAAGATCAGACTTGCCTGACGAAACCACGATTTTTGTTCTGTGTGTGTGTGTGTGTGCGTGTGTGTGCGTGCGTGCGTGCGTGCGTGCGTGCGTGGTGGTGTGTGTGTGTGTGTGTGTGTGTGTGTGTGTGTGTGTGTGTGTGTGTGTGTGTGTGTGTGTGTGTGTGTGTGTGTGTGTGTTTTGGGGGGATGGAGGGGGTGTTACCGCCAGTAAATTTGCAACATTGACGTAAGTGGCAAGTCGCATGCACTGGTTGGTACGTATGTTGGGGAACGGTTTGACACTTGCATCTGTGCAGTATTTATCAATGTCTTCCGTCTGACTGCTCCTTCTGCGCGACGCTGGTGACTGCCCCACCGCCACAATGCACACGACAGCGGCACTGGAAATAGCCGCTGATAGATCACACCCCAGTCCCACGGAGAAAAAAAGAAGAAGATTAATTATCTTCATGTGTCTATTTTCAAAGGTCTCTTTGTAATTTCGATTGCGTCTTTCAGTTTAGTGGGGGAAAAGTATCAATGGACAAAATGAATCAATGCCAGACTATTCATTCAAGAGTATTTAAAATCCTCTGTAAATCGAACGTAGCCACAGCTTATAAAAAGCGTCTTTCCTTCTTCTTTTTTTCTTCTTTTTTTCTCCCTTTTTTTCTTTTCTTTTTTACTGACGTTGTTTATAGCAATAATAAAACGTGGACAGCCGATAGCACAGTATCTCACACAACTATGGCGAGCACACTCACTAAATATCGTCGCTTGAACCAACATACGTTATTATGCAACATTGCCTGGGAAGCGGTTGCCGCCCAACGAAAAGTCCGGCAGGCGGCGAACGTTTCTAAAGAGAGCCATTCTATTTTATTAATTTTTTTTGAAAATGATAACAACAACAAAACTAAACAAAAACACCCGATGCTGTTGAAAAGGTAGACGACGTCGCCCTTGATCAACGGTTCATGACTCTCACTCCAAGCAGTAACTGCTGGCCACCCACAGTTGGTTACGTCACGGCCGCGTCTGTGGCTGGTTTGACGCGTGGTCACGGTGGTAACGGTGACAAGCACTTCCAGCTCTTCTTCCTTTCGACCATCGACAAAAAACGGACATTTGAGACGGTTATCAACGTCACCAGCTGAGGCAGAGACTTGAGGAAATGGCGACCAATAGTCGTTTGGAGTACTTTGGGCATTTAGAGTAGGCCGTAGGCCTATCTACTGGGGTTTTGGCATGTCGTGTTTTAGTTTTCATTTTTATTCGGCTGAAGTTGAAGTGTTGCTTCACGTCCACAGAAACCGTAGGCTTATTAGGGACGTTAGCGCAGGACGGCCACCTCGACCTTCACACTGCTCCTGCGCTCTGATTTATTCGGTCTCTCCCAAACCACGTGTTCATTTCTCCAGGCTGACCAGCATCTCTTCCTTCTTCAGTTTCTTTTTAAACGGATTTTTCTGGACTTTCTCAAAGTTGCTGATGAGCAAGCTGGAATGTGTGGGAAAGTAAGGAACCGTGAGGTCTGTGTTTATGTGAAGAAGAGCGGACAAGAACTGCTTTCCCATTAACACAGGACAAGATACAGCCCGCCCCGCGCTTATCGGTCAGTCTGCAGGAAAGCCAGTCTCCCCTTCGGCGTCTGATGGCCATCTCCATAATAAACACGGCGTGCTGTTCTTGCCCACACTCCCCTGCCGCCGCCATCACACCCCAGCTTCACCGCTCCACCGCTCCCAATGCCGTTTACTGGACGGTAGGGTTTCGGCCTCCAGGGGTGTCCACCCCATCAGTACTGTCTGGCTGTGTAAACAGACTGCAAAACAGCATTGTGCAAATGAAAAGACGCACTGTACTGGGGGAAATGTCCACGTTACAGAATTCATCACAAGAGTGCTTACCCGAAAGTCCGTGTAAAATAGTCAGATGTTAAAAAAAAAAAAAAAAAAAATGCCGGTTAACACAGGTAGCGTTTCCTGGCGTTGCGTTGCGTATAGACCCGTGGCTCCATTTTCACAGGTAGGCTGATTGTCATGACGACCGCCTTCATTATAGGAACGACAAAACTGTCTCTTTTTCTCTCAATGGCTTGCTGGTGTAGCTGTTTTGGTGTGTTGGGTGTGTGTGTGTGTGTGTGTGTGTGTGTGTGTGTGTGTGTGTGTGTGTGTGTGTGCGTGTGCGTGTGTGTGTGTGTGTGTGTGTGTGTGTGTGTGTGTGTGTGTGTGGGTGGGTGGGTGGGTGGGTGGGTGTTTCTTTTTAAAAAAATCTTTTTTTGCAAAGGTGTTGAGATTGTCTTGATGATAATGATTGTCATAGCAATGATGGCGATACTATGATGATGACTCACGACGGTATTAATGATGACATGATGGTGATGGTGATAAGCAATGACGATGCTGTGACTGATGACGAGTGATGAGGTTGATCGGGGAGGAGGAAGAGGAGGTTGCCTGTGACTGTGACTCCTGCAGGTGCCACTATACAATTACAGCTGCAGTCTGCCTGTCTGCCTGCACTCACCGGGTTTCTTTCACATCTAATTTCTAGTCTGCTTTCAGTCAGTCTGTTAGTCTGCGTGCTTCTCTGCTTCTCCTCTTCCCCGCCTCCACCTCCACCCCCACCCCGCCCCCTCCTCACCCCCTTGTGGCCGCAGCATGTCGGTCTATGTTTTCCGCCGCCCCCACGCCCCTCGACCCCGCCCATCTCAGACAGTGCTGTTAGTGTGTGTTCCCACTGAGTTAGAAAGAGCTCAGTGGTGCTTCGTAACCACTGGCTAGAACAGTGTACCCTCCCCCTTCTCGCCTCTCAGCCAGGTAGTCTGTCTTTCTAGCTCAGTGCCTACAACCCACCCCCGACCCCCTCAGCGATTCCCTTCCATCGCAGACAGTCTGTCAGTCTGCGTGTGTGGGTTGCTTCTTTTTTTTTTAGTGTGTGTGTGTGTGTGTGTGTGTGTGTGTGTGTGTGTGTGTGTGTGTGTGTGTGTGTGTGTGTGTGTGTGTTTAGCCCAGTCTTCTTTTTAGCCCACTCTTCTTTATATATATATACAGGTGTGTATGTGTGTGGATAGAGATAAGTACATACTTCGAAGGGTATCGTCATTTATTACCCACTAGCTGTAAAAGCACTCAACGCACTAGATCTAGCTCATCAAAATGAGTGCGTTACTTTCAGGTGCAGCTAAATCTAGTTCTTTTCCTTTCGTAGGCGCGCTTTCATTGCCTCTCCTTCTGTAAAGAATGTCAAAATTCGGTTTAAGCTCTTTGGCAGCAAGTCACTATTATTATTATTTGTATAAGTTTAGGTCGAAGTGTACAAAAAGAAAAGAGAAAAAGCAAGTAATTAACTGTTGAGGCGTTATATTTAGATGTGGAAACATTAAACGAAGTGAATCCGACTGGGGGGAGGAGACTGCTACTTGTTAAAGAGCCTGTTGGGTGCATCACACTCCCCCGGAGCCCAATCCGGTTTTCGGATCCGCAACGCTAAGCAGAATTCAGAGGGGTTATTGAAAGTCACAGCACTGTCTGACAAATTTAACTGGACATTTCATCTTTTTATCCGTTTATATCGAAAGTTCGTAATAATTATGTACTACGTCGACTAAATCATAAATATGCAGCTATCATGTTTCGATTTTCGCATAGTCAAAGGAGATACTAACGTTTTACCCGATTTGACAAAGCTTCTGTTTAAGCGAGGTCTTTCCATCCTTGGATAATTATCACCTTGCGCTGGAAATACTAATCTATCCATGTTTGTTCAAGCCACAGGTGTCAAAAACATAAACTGCAAACTGAATTTCTTTCCTTTTTTTGCCCGATGTTGTCGGTACGTTAAAATTGGGAGAGCGGGGATAGTTCGGTGGTAGAGCGCCGGACTGGTGACAAATCGAAAGGTCTCGAGTTCAGTCTCGGCAGGAGCGGCGGGAAACTTTCCTCTCCACGGTGAACTTTCTGCGCTGACTCTTATTTCCGTATCCATTTCACCTCCGTGTTACCGCAGTAGAACGTTTTAACGTGAACCCGGTCATTCAGCCAAAAGTGCAGATGGCAGGTTACAGCTAAACACCCGCTACGGAAGTGGCTTCGAATAAAGTGATACTGTAATTTGGTGCGTGGTTGCATGGTGTGCACAGAACATGTGCCGAACAGGATATTCGTGAAAGACATGAACAAAATATCTGTGAAAGACATGAACAGGATATCTGTGAAAGTCGAGGTGGACGTCCTAGGCACCTGTCCCTAACAGCCCCTACGGTCTCTGTGGACGTGAAGCAACATTGAAGAAGAAGATTCAGAATCAGTTCCGACAACCTCCATCCCCCCCCCCCCCTCCCCCCACATCAATGACGTACACACACACCACACACACACGCACGCGCAGAAGAAGATTCAGAATCACCTCCGACAACCCCCCCCCCCCCCCCCACACACACACACACACACACATACACACATCACTGACGTACACACACACCACACACACACGGGCGCGCGCGCGCGCGCACACACACACAAACACACAAACACAAACACAAACACAAACACACTACAGACACTCACACATCTCACATTACACCCACTCACACCCACACACGCATGCTTGCACACACGTACACACACACACACACACACACACACACACACACACACACACACACACACACACACACACACACACACACACACACACACACACACACACACACACACACACACACACACAAATCCCGAATGGTGTGGAGGTGCGGTGGCTGGAGTCGATGGGCCGGTGCTACCCTAGTTGTTATCACTCGCTAATCGATCAGCACACAAACATTTAGCCGCCAATCAGGCCGCTCTAACCACTCTCTTACCCACAGAGAAACAGAACCTATCCTATCAAGCTTTCTTCCCTCTCACACTCACGGCTGCTCAGTTCCGTTTCTTCAACTTGAAACGCTCTCGAAAGACTAGTGTGCAACTTAAAGGCATTCTGTTTACATACTTCTCAATAGAACACGACGAAAATAGAGAAGACCAACCGACAGCAAAAAGCAGGAAGAACAGGAGAAGAAAAAAACTGTTATTTAGAAAGAGAAGCACGCCTTATTCAAAAGACAGAAAAGGAAAGGGGGGGGGGGGGGGGTCAATTAGAACAAGAAGGAATGTCAACAATTAAGGCACGTGCAGCACGTGAGTGTGTGTGGGTTTGTGAATTACTTTCCCTATTGTTCTGATACATCTGGTTGTCACATAACCTTCTGGTTTGTGCTTTTTGCAGAATTGAGAAAGAGAAAGGGACAAAAGGAATAAAATATTTAAGAAAGAAAGGGAACAGAAGCAAAGGCAGAAAGGAAGATGGATCAAGTAAAGAAAAAGAAAAGAAAAAAGGCTGAATACAAAATAACCTTGTGTGTTTTCGCCGGCTACTGTGGTAGACTAAGACCGTCGCTAATGGACGATTTTGGAATCCCCATGAAAACGCAGATCCATGGCATCATTCTAATGTTGCCTTCTGAATGCTAGGTAAACGAGAACTTTCAATCTTTATGCAGTGAAAACTCTGCTTCATTCATACCGGTTACAATGGCACTGGCCTTAATTGGAGGTCACAGAGGCGTTTAAATTTAAACTTTTTTCTCGGTATCAGATCAAATTCACACTTTGTTTGAGTGTTACAAACATGTACAAGACCACGCACATCGTGATTTTGGACGTCTTAAAGGGAGCAAGCTGAAGCCTTTCCTACTAAGGAAAAGAACCGCTATTTTCCTCGAACCGCTTTGTGAAACTCGGCTTGGTAGTAACCCTGTTTTGAAATTTACACTTTCATACCGGTTTTTACTACCTTGTTCCAATGCCATTAAAGTCTCAGTGGCGCAGGATCAGTGTGACTGAGAATTAATAGATGTACAAGATCACATTCATAATGTTTCTCAGTGGTGACTGGGACTGGCGCGTTTGTTTGCTTTGCAAAAATATATAGGTTTGCAGTTATTTTACAATTTTCAGCCGATCTTTTAGTCTCTGGGTTCATTTTTAACTTTACGTGTTCTTACAACTATCGGCATTACTGGACGCAGGCCACCTGAGAGTCTAACAGACAGACTGAAAAAGTTGTCATCTGCCGCCGTTTTAAATATGAATCGACTGAGAATTTGCCGACGGCTGTTGTTCATATTGTGGACCATCATGGTGGAAGACGGAGGGGCGGGGAGGGGGGGCGGGGTGGCTATAAGAAGCAACGCCGACCGAATAGTAGGCTGCAGTTACAGCAGTCAGCTGTGGGCATTTAGCGGCCACTTGGACACGTCATCCAGGCTATTTTCAGACAAAGCCGTCAATAATCTCTTCCCGTTTGGGTCGCTAACGACGTTGCCAGCTGACAAAGTCAGACATTGTAAGCCGGCACTAAAATAGATCCTAGTCGACGAACCGACCGGTTTTGATGAGTTGCCGCAACTGGACCCACTGAGTCTGTATAAGTGCCTGCGCCAGCTTGATGCAGCAGACAGCGTAAGTAATGAACCAGCAAGACAAGGAGGCGGTGGGGGGGGCGGGGGGAAGGGGGGGGGGAGGGGGGGGTTATTGTGAGATAATTACTAGGATGCTGGGACATCTGGCTGTGTGGCAAAGCATATCGGCTGTGGGCCGGTCCTGCACCAGCGGATGACCAGATTCGGTCAGTGTTGACCGCACTCATTCCAAGCCTCGCTTTCCGGCACGCTTCAGACAGACTGACAGCCGTGTCTGCCATGATTGGCTGCGCCACTGAATGGGAACTTCTTATCTCCGCGCATCTGTCCTCCGACGCTGTTAGCTCCCTCCGAAAGGTCTGGGTACTAAAAGAGAGTATAAATAGAAAGAAATTTATAGTCCTGTGAAAGCAACAAAGATCGAAGCATGCACCTAAACATGAGGCGCGTCCGCCTCGGGTAAAAAAATTATTTGTCTCGATTCAGACGAGTTTGATTTTATTTGTGTTGGTGAAGCAATGTGAGCAATGTGAGCGTTTATAAAAGGAATGCATGATATAGGTCTAATTTGAGTTGTCTGTTATAGGTTTACTGCCATTTGAGCACCAACGAAAAACCGTCGGCTAGCAGAAATTCAGTTGGCGTAACCAAATATCGGCAGTGGTTGGAGGAAGGACCCATTGAGCCAAAATCAACAGGAAATAGCATGTACTGTCAAACAAATCGTTGTAGTTGGAAGATCTGAAGTGTTTATTTCAGTCTCTGCCAGGTTTCAGAAACAAACTCTCCCGTTGTTTGCCGCTGGGAAATCGCAAAATGCCGCGTCGGAGCAAAACTGTAATGTTTATTGGTCAAAGGTTTCAATTCAACCGATTCCAAAACTCATGTGCGTTATTTATAATACAGTCGTCCCTTTAAATGCCTTTCCTTGTGGCCTGGTCTTGCCGCCGTGCCTTGCCTTGTACTTTGCCGATGTTCCCTTATTGTGCTGCTTCTTTTTGCTGCCTTGCTTTTTGCTTTGTCTTGCAACCGTGCATTCTCTTGACGTGAATTGTTTTGCAGCCCTGCCTTGGCTGGTTGCCTTGCATTTTTTGTTTTGTTTTTGTTCAGGTTACCCTGCCTTGTTGCCTTGCCTCACCTTGTTGCCTTGCCTTTTTACTTTGCCCTGTCTTGATTGCCTGTGCCTGCAGTTTTGGGTTTGTTACACCATCCTGTTTCGTTTCCACCAAACTTTGCAGTCTTTCAGCTTTGGTTTGCTCCCCATTTGCACTTCTGTGGTGCAGTTTACTTCGTGAGACTGATTCCCGTCTGTATAACACATTCACAGAATTAATTATACAGACTGCAGTGAAGATTGTTGACTTTTTGACATAATTATACTAAGATTTCTTTTTAAATTAATGGTGACGTTAAAAAAAAAAAATCTGGGTATTTTGTTCTTTTGCCTGTTTGTCGCGTTTTCAATCACAGATTTCTTTCTTTTTTAATCAGTTTTATATTTTAAGTTTGTATAATGAAAACAAAATGGAAAAACAAAACGAACAAAAAACTGTGACATCTTATGAAGTATAAAGAAAATGCTACGTACCTGAAACGCACGCTTGTTTTGGCATCGGCCCCATCAAAATAACGCTTTGTGAAGAGTGCTACTATCATCTGACGAAGCGGGTCCGCTGTGTTTGTTTTTCCCGCCTCGCCTACTGCGAGAGCAGAACTTAGGCCAACATATGTTCATCAAAATTTGCTACGCTGCAGTCTCAATCTTATTTCGCAGAAGTATTTATTTTGACTGGCAGAGGAGAATGCGATCGAGTCTCAGTCAAAGCTGCGTGCATATATCAGTCGGGAACTGCTATGGTGATGTGAATGTGATTTGAAACATAATTTTATAGACAACTAGTCGTGGGCTCGGTCATCAGACAACACGCATATTTATAAGGATGAAAATGAGGCCGGCAGGATGGTCTGGCAGGGAGAGGAGGCCCGGAGGGGGAGGGGGGCGGGGACTGGTGTAGGCTGTGGAAAATCAAAAATCTTTATCTCAAAGTAAAACGGGAGAACAGAATACACAAATCACGCAACAAAACAAACAAACAAACAAAAATACAAACAAAAATTCACGAAGAAACAAAAGCAGAAGCAAAAACAAAAAGAAACACTTCGATGAAACTGATACAACTTCCACTAAAAATTAACTCGACTGAATTTTCTTCAGCGGAATAGCAAGTTGGTAATAAGCTTAGCTTATTTAATGATCATGCTTTACATGCCATACTAGCTACATGATACATTTAACCAAATATGATATTCATACTACATGTAGCAAGTCCCAAAAATTTAATAAAGTATTATGAAAACAAATAAAATACAAACACTAATACAAACAAACACAACACAACACACACACACACACACACACCACACAACACACACACACACACACACACACCACACACACACACACACACACACACACACACACACACACACACACACACACACACACACACACACACACACACACACACACACACACACACACACACACACACACACACACACACACACACACAACACACACACCACACACACACACACACAAACAAACACACACACACACACCACACCAAACACACAACACCACACACACCACACACACACACACACACACACACACACACACAAACACACACCACACACACACACACACACACACACACACACACACACACACACACACACACACACACACACACACACACACACACACACACACACACACACACACACACACACACACACACACACACACCACACACATGACTGTAGCAGAAACTGGGTACTGATATTAGTTAGGATGGAAATACTGTGAGAAGAGGAAGGTTTTCAGTTTGGCTTTAAAAGATGACAGGGTTGAGCAGTGTCTAAGGTCTTGTGGGAGTGAATTCCAAATGTGGGGTCCAAAGCAAGAGAAAGCGCGGAAGCCATGAGTCTTGCGTTTGTATTGTTGGATTTCCAGCATGCGGGTGTCAGAAGAAGAGCGTAGTGTACGAGATGGAGTGTAGACATGCAGCAGTTCAGAAAGGTAAGCAGGACCAGAACCATTTATAGCACTGAAACACATACAAGCGACTTTATACCTAATACGTTCTGAAATGGGAAGCCAGTGCAATCAAGAGCAAGTTGGTAATAAGTTTAGCTTGTTTAATATTCATGCGTTGCTTGCGTTTGTCCCTACTGTTTACATGCTATTGAATAAAGTGTGTTGAAATCAACAGCAAGTTGGTAATAAGCTTAGCTTGTTTAAAGCTCAGCGTTGATTACATTTATCCATATTTACATGCTATTGAGTAAAATGTTGTTGTTTTTGTTTTTTTGTTTTTTTTTAACCAACAGCAAGTTGGCGAGCCATTGATGGAAGCTGGGCGACAAGCTGACGCCTGACATCCGGGAGCCAAAGACACGACGACGGCCACACAGGCCTCCTCCTCCTCCCGCCCACTGCTCAAGCCACAGATACCCCCCCCCCCCCCCCCCCCTTCAGGGCATCCTCTGGAGACGCGGGAGGCATGCACTGCTCGATGCCTCCCGACCCTTGCCATTCTGGCCATGTTGCTTCACATCATAGCACGCAGAAAGGGCAACAGGAATAGCTAGCTGTGTGGATGGAGGTCTTCCGTCTTGGTAAATAATAATGATAACTCTGGGTAGCAGAAACGAGAAGAGATTTTGTCAGTGGAGGCGGGTGAAAGAAAGAGACAGAGAAGTGGTGATGATGGTAGTGACGAGGAGTGGTCGGGTAGTGATGATGATGATGATGTATGTAATAGGAACATTTGAACGTAACGAGTGGATTAATTAAACAAGGATTTATATATAATAAAACTGACTATTTTAAGCTCTTTCTCACTTCTTTTTACATGCGCTGTCTCTGCTGTGCGGTTGACAGGACATTACTCCTCTCTCTCTCTCTCTCTCTCTCTCTCTCTCTCTCTCTCTCTCTCTCTCTCTCTCTCTCTCTCTCACTCACACACACACACACACACACACACACACACACACACAGTGAGAGAGAGAGTAGCAAATATCGTCCAAGAAGTCACAGATTTTCAGTGACGTGCGGCTGTGCCTCTCTCTCCTCCATGTGTGCTGAAAGGTTTGAGGAGCTAGGGATCAGTTGCAGACGCGTGTGGTTGTCTGTCTGCACAGCCTGTGCTAGGACACACGTACTGCATGACGTGTCAGACGACTACTAAAAGCAACATGTGCTGACGAGTTCATTGAGGACGCGACTTCTGGTCCACGTTTATTACGGGATGCACACTGAGTGACACGTGATAAGAGTGAGTGACGAAAATAGACCGCACAAGTGATCTACTTTTCACTATCATGCACTACTTGTTCGTGTTCTGGCAGCGCTCTGATCCAGCAGCAGCCCACTCTCACTCCCAGCCTCGCTTTCCGGCACGCTTCCTCCGGGATGTCGTAAACCGACGGTTGGAGTTTGGCAGGAGCCGGCCCCAAGTTGCCGAACCTCGGAGATGCTGTGATATATCAGCCCTGTATCCTCCATCCCCCCTCACGCCTCTGTGGGGTGAAGGCTGCTGCCGATGGATGAAAGGCGATCAAGGTTCAGTAATCGAGATACGAAACTTCTGCTGCCTGCTGCAACGTGACTGTTTCGTTGTCTTACGAACTGGCGGCTGCATACATTTTGGTTTGCGGCTTTCCGTGCTGTTGCCTGTATGAAAGGCAAGAGAACCTGAATTAAGCGATTTAGTTTTCAAACAGATAATTATACGCAATATTATCAGCTGAAAATGTTCGAAAACAAGATCCAAACGGGGCCGCAATTTGTTGCATGCTGACAGAGTGTTTGTTTGTTGTCATCGGAAATGTATAAACTTTCAACAAATTTACTAAATTATTGCACCGATTCGTGAATCTGCATCCTTTCTACATATATATTATTATAATCTTGCTCCAAATGCCCATGCATTGCATCGTATGCTGTTCAAACCATCAACTGAAAGAGCTTGAAAGTCTGTTTATCATTTTTATTTTTTACTTGTAATGCAACATTTTCTGGGGCCCATGACCAGAACCGAACACATAATATGCGTTGGAAACAGCAGTTGGATTTCATAACTGGGCCTGTCAGAAGGAGCTGTTATAGTATTTTGCCATACCTCTGGATTAGTTCTCGTGGTAATCAGTTTTATCGGTGTCGTATCTATAAATCCGCGTCACACTCACTTTGTGTGGATCAAGACTAGTCCTCGTCTTAAAGTGTCAGCAGTTTTATGACAGTCATGTTGTCAGTGTCAGCCTAGCGCGCTCTTACGGTGCTTGTTTCTGTTGTGTTAGTGCCAAGAGCTTTAAAAACCGACATCTGTCATCCTGAACGGTCGTGCGTTTGGCGTGTTGTCAGTTTAACTAGAACTTTTGTCCCACCATTAACTTTCAAGCAGGAAAAGGTCAGAAAGACTGTGAGAATTTTGTTTCACATCACATCACACACACACACACACACACACACACACACACACACACACACACACACACACACACACACACACACACACACACACACACACACACACACACACACACACACACACACACACACACACACACACACACACACATGTATACACACGACGCCCATTGAACCTTGTGGGTATGGAAGACTAAAATTAAACAGAAAGCATCTAAAGCAACAACGCAGTGAATTGATCCAAGATGGATGAATATACAGAGCGAGAAGCTGGTAAGTAACTGCCGATAGAATTGTTATAGAACTTTCTGGCTCCGAGCGGACTGAGCGTCTAGCATGGCCCACATCGAATGTAGTAGAAGAAAAAGAACTCACTATATAAAATATACTTACGAACATTGTTATTATTACCTTTATTACACAACTAAAATGATAATATAACGATAACAAATTGTAGTTGTAATCTGTGTGGTTTTTGCTTCCCTTCAAACTTTTATTAAGCCACAAATATCTTCTTCTTTTTTCCTTGTGGAGTCATAAATCTTCAAAAATTACACCGCACTGAAGTCGGTTGAAGACATTAGTCTTGCGACGTTTTTTATGCGTCAGTCAATCAATATTCGAAACTAAAATGAGATTCGTCTCCTACAACAGACAAATTATGCTTCATACATACTTTGTTTTCTCTTGGCAAATTTCGTTGTCGGCCTACATGAAATGAAAGATCGTGACTGAATACTGCAGCGGAATCTTTTAAGAGCAGAGACTCGAGTAAAAGTGATGTCTTTTTCTGTCTTCTCGGCGTACATTCCATGTACACCACACGACCACAATGCACCATGAACACTTGGTGAGCACCTCATCTCGAGATAAGTCCCAAGCGCTTCACAACGGCAACTATAGCGCTACCGTCTCTGTGTCCTAGCAGACCCACTGTGCTCTAGTCGTATGCAACTCTGAACGAGTGTAGCTTTACACAACGCGTTCCGAATGTGCACCCTAGTGGTTACAGCACTGTTTAGTTGTTACGTGGCTGGTGCCATGTGAAACTGCAGCCGTCTCGGCACAAGTTCTTTGTAGACCATTCAACTATGCACCAGTTTACAGTGGGAGTCACTTGTTTCGAAGCCACACTGATACACAGAGCGCAGGTGTGTTTAGCTGTAACCCGCCACCTGCACTTTTGGCAAACTGACCGGGATTTTTCACGTGCTACTGCGGTAACACAACCGAGAGAAATTTCTCCCGCCGCCCTACCAGGACGTGTACCCGCGATCTTTCAATCACGAGTTTGGCGCTCTACCACTGAGCTATCCCCGCTCCCAAATACACATAGACACACTGAACCTCTTCTAAACATACTAGAAACCACTTTTGAATAAGCAACAGTTTTACACATTCTAACTGTCGGCCAAGACTGAGCTGACATGGTCAAGTTATAACAAAAGCGTAGCCAGCCGGCACCCCGGGGCCATTCGGCTTGAAATCGGAGCTGTACACAAGATGTGTTCGGTTTACTCTGTATGGCATATTCTCCATGCTGACCGACATTTTGTGTTACATTTCAAGTTTTAAGTTTGAATTGCCGAAAACGTAGTTAACTCGGTTCATCCAACAGTCGTATCATATGAACCGTATTACGAAGCTTCCTAGCCAGGCGTTCTACTGTAACTGGCACGCAGGCTCGTCTGACATACCTCACTTGTGTTAACACCCCGTCTTGAGGGGTTGCATACATTCTACTCGCTGTTGCATTATCTCATCCCACTTCTGAGGCTATTTCTGTAGCACTGTCTTCCAGCAGAGATGGCAGATTGCACGCTGCCGCACCGAGGCGGGGGAGAGAGACCCGTGTCTATCTCCCCTGATGTTCCACTCTTCATATCTGAAAGCCAGATTAGTTTCCCGCCTCGCTTCCGTTGACTAAGGTGGTATTTCTGGACTTCTTTGTGTCTGTGCAGGGCAGCCCGTAGCTACCTCAGTAAATATACGAGATGTCTTCCAGGCTTTTAAACCTGAGAAGCTGCGGATACAGGGAGGAACTAGAGACGAGGGTGTCAAGTACTCTTTTGTTGAGTGGAATGTGACATTGCGTAAACTGTATGTCCATTAGTTCACTGGGCAGGTAATCATTCGTGTATACTGAAGCTTTTCATTCCAGTCTGTCTTCTTCTTCAAGGATTAAGGATGTCTATTCTTTTGGCCCCTTGTGGGGTATTGAGGATTTAAATAAAAACAAAAAACGACAACAAAACAACAGAGCAGTAAACATCAATTTAGCAGTAACGTCTCAATGCGTAAAATTTTACAACAGGCATGAGCAAAAAGCATAACCAAGCTATACTTAACTCAACTAAACAAGTTAGCATAAGCAAAATATTAATCCAATAACTTTTCAATTCGGAGTACTGTATTAGTCGGGGGAAAAGATTCCACACGGGTGGTGCACCGACAAAATCAGTCCTTACGGGTCGAGAACCGAAAAGTAAAGCAGAGAAGAGCCACTGCTTTGTGTCGTCAGGTCTCGGCTGAGCCAGTGCATCAATCACTGAGTCATCAAACATTGCAACCCTAGCGTCATCGTAATCCCGTTTAACAACGCAACAAATTCAAAACTATTCGTAACTGGCAAGCACACTCACACACGCACATTTTCTCAGTGATTCCTGAATTCTACACTATGTGCAAATAGCTCACTCTTCATGCCTAATTAATGACTGCAATGAGAGCGATCTATTGTTAAATCCGTTTCTTAAGGTTTCTTAAGCCTCACAATGTTAAAAAATAAAAAAAAATAAAAAACGGGCGGGTCAGTGTTAACCAACATCGAGTGACTAACTGGACGTGCTGTCCCGTCTCGGCGGACCCTTTGAGTACATGTCAGGCGGGGACTGGCCGCTATTCAGGGGTGGCGACGAGCCGGGGCGAGGTGGTGGGAGGCGTGCTTTTGTTCCTGTTGTCGTTGTTGTCATCAATCGGTATGGCATCAGTATGGAATACGAGAAGGGTGTCAGTCAAATGTGTTTTTCAGTTTTTCTTTTTCTGTTCGGCACTGAAGTGAGGCACTGTTCCTGCGGCACAGCTGTCGATCGATGCCCGTGTCTGTGTGTCGCCTACATCGCAACGGTTCTATCGATTCAATGACTGCCTATGTCTGTGTGTCGCCCACATCACAACGGTCCTAGCGATTCCGTGACTGCCTATGTCTGTGTGTTGCCTACATCACAACGGTTCTAGCGGGATGTCGCCCATACTGAAGTTGCCAATGACTTCTGACCATGAGACAACTTCGTGAACTTGAGTAAAGTGTTTTATAATGTAGACCAAGTTGCTATCAGAAATGTTTGTTATTTGTGATATTTCTGAAACCGCCACTGTGACGTTTATTTCTGTCAGTAAACAGCAAAATTAACACTAAGTTAAAAGGGAAACCCCAGCTACGCATACACACGAACTCACTCTCACAACACGCACACACACACACACACACACACACACACACACACACACACACACACACACACACACACACACACACACACACACACACACACACACACTCCCGACAGGCACTTGCAGGTCGCAGCGATGCAAAATATGTTAACCATCTGTTTTGTGGTGAGCACAAAAACAAGTAAGATCAATGAAAACCACTTCCTTTTCATAGTAATGCATTCACATTCAGCACCGAATGTAACACTTCAAAACTAACACACCCATTAAGATGCCAAACACGCGACAAAGATTTAAATGTTGACACACTAAATAACATTTTGACAGACTAAATCACTTTTTTTTTTAAGGAACTGGTCAAACATAGCTGTAGAATCATTGGGGGTAAAGGAGAGCTTAGATTTCTGGGTCAATGCCTACATTATACTTGTAATAATTAAAAACACATTTAAATAAGAAGTGTGATCGCATTTCCTTTTTTTTCCTTTTTTTTTTTTTTTTCTCTCTCAATAAATGTCGATGTCAATAATCCAGCGTTTGCTGGAAAACAAGCCGTCAAAAGCAGGTTCTCAGTATTTCGAAACTACGTTGCGTTTCATAAGCAAGGATTGTCCAGGAAGGATTGTCCAAACGCGGCTTTTCGTGTCACGGCCCATGTCAGAGCCTGGAAGGTAGTCACCTGGAGCAAATAACTAGACGTGCACCTTGTACCTTGTCGCTCGTCACCATAAAAACATCCCTGTTCACCTGGCACTTTGGTCAGGGCCAGGATGCCGTTCGTCGCTACACGTTGAGTCGCGGGTGTCATCCATGACCTACATGTCGAGTCGCGGGTGTCATCCATGACCTATATGTCGAGTCGCGGGTGTCATCCATGATCTATATGTCGAGTCGCGGGTGTCATCCATGATCTACATGTTGCAGTGAGAGCTGTCAATGTCATTCTTGACACATGTTGCAGTCAGAGTGGTGGGTGTCACCAATGACCTACATATTGCAGTCAGAGTGGTGGGTGTTACACATGGCCTACATGTTGCAGTCAGAGTGGTGGGTGTTATACATGGCCTACATATTGCAGTCAGAGTGGTGGGTGTTACACATGGCCTACATGTTGCAGTCAGAGTGGTGGGTGTTATACATGGCCTACATGTTGCAGTCAGAGTGGTAGGTGTTATCCATGGCCTACATGTTGCAGTCAGAGTGGTGGGTGTCATCCATGGCCTACATGTTGCAGAATGGTGGATGTTATCCATGGCCTACATGTTGCAGTCAGAGTGGTGGGTGTTATCCATGGCCTACATGTTGCAGTCAGAGTGGTGGGTGTCATCCATGGCCTACATGTTGCAGTCAAGAGTGGTGGGTGTCATCCATGGCCTACATGTTGCAGAATGGTGGATGTTATCTATGACCCTGCATGTTGCAGTCAGAATGGTGGGTGTTATCCATGGCCTACATGTTGCAGTCAGAGTGGTGGGTGTTATCCATGGCCTACATGTTGCAGTCAGAGTGGTGGGTGTCATCCATGGCCTACATGTTGCAGAATGGTGGATGTTATCTATGGCCTGCATGTTGCAGTCAGAGTGGTGGGTGTTATCCATGGCCTACATGTTGCAGCCAGAGAGATGGGTGTCATCCATGGCCTACATGTTGCAAAGTGGTGGGTGTCATCCATGGCCAGTCAGAGTGGTGTTGCAGTCAGAGTGGTGGGTGTTATCCATGGCCTACATGTTGCAGTCAGAGTCGTGGGTGTCACCATTGACCTGCATATTGCAGTCAGAGTGGTGGGTGTTATCCATGGCCTACATGTTGCAGTCAGAGTGGTGGGTGTTATACATGGCCTACATGTTGCAGTCAGAGTGGTGGGTGTTATCCATGGCCTACATGTTGCAGTCAGAGTGGTGGGTGTCCTCTAATAATGTATGTGTTTGCACAGCAGTGACAGAGTCGTAGATGCCATCTATGACTCGCGTACTTGTTGCTATGAGAGGTAGATCCGACATTTCCTCCCGCGTACTTGCTGTGAGAGGTAGATCCGACGTTTCCTCCCGCGTATTTGCTGTGAGAGGTAGATCCGACGTTTCCTCCCGCGTACTTGCTGTGAGAGGTAGATCCGACGTTTCCTCCCGCGTACTTGCTGTGAGAGGTAGATCCGACATTTCCTCCCGCGTACTTGCTGTGAGAGGTAGATCCGACATTTCCTCCACAAAAACCATCCAGTTAGGTCTGTTAATGTATTTGATGTATGTACTCGAAACCTACAGCAACACGCACTATGCACAGTTACAACACTGCCATGTAAGAAATAGTCAAAGTGCACCCAAAGTGCTTGCGCTCATTGGAGACCCCCAGCATCTTGTTACAACAACCTCTGGCAGTTAAGCCAGGGCTGACCAGCACAACAGGTGATCCATGCCGAGGGACGCAGCCCCGGACCTGAGGGCCCAGGAGGAAAGAAGACCGACACGCCAGGCCTGCTGCCCAAGATGACCACCGAGCTGCACGCATCGCTGTGTGCACAAGTCTGGCTTTCAGTCGATGAAGAAATCCTCAATGCATTTGCTACCAACCAAATAGCCTCTTTTTTAACATAATCTAGAAACGTTTTATTGTGCCTATATACCACCTGTGTAAAGTCAAGGGGCGGCCAGACATGAGGGCAGACAGACAGGCAGACAGCCAGACAGATACTAAGACAGACAGGCAGACACCCAGACAGATATTAAGACAGACAGGCAGACACACAAACAGGCAGATAGACAGGCAGGCAGGCAGATAGCCAGATACTAAGACAGACAGGCAGACACACAAACAGGCAGACAGACAGACAGGCAGGCAGGCAGACAGATACTAAGACAGACAGGCAGACACACAAACAGGCAGATAGACAGACAGGCAGGCAGGCAGGCAGGCAGACAGATACTAAGACAGACAGGCAGGCACACAAACAAGCAAATAGACATACAGGCAGACAAACAGGCAAGCAGGCAGGCAGGCAGGCAGGCACACAGGCACACAGGCGAGCAAGCTGACCGCCAGAATACTTATGTATCCAGGGCGGAGTCGTTCCCTTGTTTCTGTCATTTCAAACGACGTAAGAAAACCCAAAATAGAACTTCTCTCGTTTTATTGGACACCAATTGTTAACACTGAGGGTGTTTTTTTCTTCTTCTCCCATTTGGACAGTCAAAATTAACAACTGCAAGACGCTGAGATCACATATCAATAGAGTGATACATGCATGCCTTGACACCTCAGGCACAAATCGCTAATTTTGGGGATATTTTAACTTGTAAGCCCTGGAGTTCCGGGGGGGGGGGGGGGGGGGGGGGCGATATCCAGATGGTTTGCTTGTTGACTTTTGTTGTGTATGTTGCACAGGAACAGCGAGCAGTCAGAACGCAGCGCTACCCACACGTACCCAATGTGTCATTCTCTGTGTGCTTACGTCACTGTGATGTTGTGCGGAATATGCAAAATTTGCCAGGACGGCTGGGTTATTTTCCCCATTCTTTCCGGATTCAACTGTCCAGGATTTTTTTCCGTGTGCAGCCCAGAACACACAGGTTCAGTAACTGTTTTGGTTGTAACCCGATGCACTGAACGTTTGGTCTGCCCGGCTCCCTATCTAACCCAGTGGAGTGGGACAGCGCGATGCCAGCCTATCTAACCCAGTGGAGTGGGACAGCGCGATGCCAGCCCATCTAACCAAGTGGAGTGGGACAGCGCGATGCCAGTCCACCGGCACAGCCACACGTTGTCAAACTTTGCAAATGACCTCACAGATTGATTCATTTTTAATTTTAGGTCGAAGTGTAAAAAAGAAAAAGCAAGTAATTAATTGTTGAGGCGTTATATTTAGATCTGAAAGACCTTAAAAGAGTGAATCCGACGGAGAGAAGAAGAAAAGCGGGAAAAAAAGAGTCCTACTCCCGTCATAAGGAGCCTTTTGGGCGCATCACCCACCCACCCCCCCCCCTCCGCCCCCCACCCCCCCTCCACCCCCTGAACCCAATCCGATTTTGGGCCCACAAAATCTGACCCAGGTGGGGACCGTTATCATTTTGGTTGCCTAGGTCAGACACGTGTTTAACTACCTGAGTAGCTCACCAGTGACCACCGGCACTGACACAATGGTGTGAGGATATCAGCCCAATACTAGCGAAAAAAAGATTTATTCATGTGGCTTCCGCGTGTGTTCGTAATGAAAAACAGACAGAATAATCCAAGGTGAAGTGGAAGGAACTGAAATGTTTTGTAAACCGCTTGTTTTGCATTCCTGACAGTTTTCGGGTCACGCCTTCAGGATCTAGGATGGAATGTTCGTAGGGGAACATACCACAAGTACAAGACGTCCGGTTTTACTGACAGTCTTCACAGTGATGGAATGCTGCATGGTAAAGGTGTGCGTTGGCTTATTTATTTATTTATGGCTGGTTGGTCGATTCCGGTTGTTTGTTTGTTTGTTTGTTTTGTTGTTGTTCTTTTATTTTGTCTTTCGTTGTTGTCGTTTTTGTTTGTTTTTGGTGTGTGTTAGCATTAATCTTCCAATTGTCATGTCATTTGTGAGTCATGTCAGTTGCGAGTGTAAACTTTCTGCATCTGTGGCGTCAGTGGCTTGTTCAGGCATTCAGACATGTCGACCATTCTCCCCGTAACCCTCTTCAAAATTGTATCCCTGTGAAGACCCCTCAAGGCTGAGAATCTTCCCTCTCGACTCCTCACCTTTTTCCACGTGCAGACATGGCTCTTTCGTCACCGCTCTCCAGTGCAAGACTCGGTGTTGTCTAAGACTGAAGACTCTACGATACCATGCGACACGTCCGTCTTCTCTACATTCCGGCTACGGATTTGTCCCATCACCATGACAACGTCAGTTTCTCATTTGGTCCTCTCCAGCCTGATTTGGTTGTCATCTTTACTTTTCACACACACACACACACACACACACACACACACACACACACACACACACACACACACACACACACAACAGCAACAACAACAACAACAAAATCGCGCGAGCGCTAGAATTTGACCTGGTTACTTCCGAGAGCTATCCGGCAAAGTGAGAGAAGTGACCATGTCCATCACTTGAAACGTAGGTCTAAAGCCCGCGTCGCTGTTGCCCTTACCTGGTCTCTGTTCTCTACGTCTTCAGTGCTCGCCGCCTTACCTCCGCTTCCGTCAGCCTTCTCGTCAACTGTCAACACTGCTGTTTGCAATTGCTGCGTTCCGGCCTCCCTTACGTTATCTTGTGAAAGCACGTGCAGCGCGCATGACCTTAGCCCTGACCTCGTGGCATGTCCTGTGCATGCGGAATGCTATGACGTCATGTCTGGCACAGCTCTCCCTGCTGGGTGGTGTTTGCAAGAATTGCACAGAGACCTGTTGAAGATAACGGGGAAATTTGACGGTCCGTGTGAAAAGGTGCAGGGAGGCAAATACCAAATTTGAACTGGCTGTGTTAGCTGTCTGTCCCGCCGGACTCTCTCTCTCTCTCCCTCTCTCTCTCTCTCTCTCTTAGCGCAGCGTTTCAGGTGGAGTATCGGATCGACCTAACAATCTTCACTGGAATAGGGCCTTGTCGAAATTCTATTGGTGGTGGGAAATCTTTTGTTAACTGATGGTAAAAATATTTGACAGCTGTGCGTCAGACTCTCAACTGACTGGTCTGTGTCATGCCATCAACCGGGGGTGGAGGGGAAGGGGGGAAGGGGGGGGGGGGGTACCCAAAAACTATGCACTGGGTAGCGATGAGGTGCCAGTAATAAAGAGATAGACTGAGGGGAATCGGGTCTTGGTAGTGTGACCCCGGTGACAACGGTGCTAAAAAAACCGGCGGAGTGGCCACAACACATTCACAAGCGTCGTGTCAGAACTGTCTACGTGGTCAATGATTCAACGGCTGCATTACCGCACAAAATAAAGTTATTAACATGAACCCGACACCACAGACGCGGCAGAGATTAGTGTCCCCGACTGACTCCGGCTGTCAGAAAATGGCAGTGGGCAAGCCGATGATACAGCGACTTACCTCTGAAGTGTATGACGCCATGACGCACGCCTGGCTAATCACCCGTCTCCCAACCGCCTGCCACTTCGTAGGGGTGTTGAAACCGCAATTTGTCTCCCCCGCCTTAATCCGCGCAAAATACTAAAGGTGTAATCATCTTCTCCTTCGTCACAGTGGCTCGTCTTGTTGTCGCCTTGTTACTGTTGGGGTGGTTTTAGAGCTTCGTGTCTCTATCTGGATGAAACTTTGTTTTCCTGTTACCGTTCTTTTAAAGTCAGGATTAGTCTGTCGACAGCATTGTACGTGTTGACATCGGAATTTTGACATGATACGACACGACTGAGTCAGAGAGAGAACTCAGAACTCAAAACTTTATTACACAAGGATTAAGATTTTAGGCAATTGCCTATTCTTACAATCTGTCCGGGCTAATCGGCCAATAAGTTACGCATAAAACAATTGTAACAACATTGACTACCACAGTAATGATGAAGAAGATGATAATTTTAAAATCAGAGTCAAACCCGACGACAGAAAGAAAGAAAAATGATGATGATGATGGTGATGATGATAAGAAATATGGTTCAGATATGCGGCGATGAACAATGAAGTATTCAAATGACAATATCGCATAGACACACAAAACACTGCTTAGACAAGCACTGTGATTATAAACAATGGAAGCAAGAACAGTATGTGTAGGCCTAAATCAGACACACAATAAATGAGAAGAGGCAGCAACAATGCGAACCGTTCAAATAACAATAGCGTTTACAAAAGAAGAGAGAGAAGTTGGGCCCACAAGTATTAATACTACTGATAATATAAAGGAGATCTTTCGATGTTAATCGAACACATATATGATGAACAGTGAACCATTCAAACAATAATAACGAGAAAACAAAGAAGAGAGAAAGAAAAAAAAAGGATTTACAAGGATTCACTCCGACCCGTGTCCCACCCCCCTTTTACCAATAATAAAAACGAGAACAGTCAATATACAGGCACATAAGTTTAACAAACATACTTATACCAAAGGTTCCCCTGAACACGATTTCATTTGTTAGTCAGGATCTTTCGCAGGCCTACGTTAAAGCTACGCACATACTTGTACGTTTTCATTTTCGGAGGAAGAGGGTTCCAGACAGATGACCCAGAGAACGCAAAACTCATCTTATATAGGTCAATGCGAGTGTGCGGTAAGACGTAGTTTTTTTTACTCATATCGAGCAGGCGCTCTGATAAGAAGGTTGCATACATACTGAGGTGCCCAGCCCATGCACTTTAAACATAAGCACAGCTGTGTTGTACACAAACTTAAAAATAAAAATAAATCAACTCCCTCCACAAACGAGCAGCAAAACTTATCTTACCTGACCACTCCCTGTCAACGACGGCAAAACTTAAAGAAATTACAGTGGAAGAGTGTCTAATTTCTTTAAGTTTTGCCGTCGTTGACAGGGAGTGGTCAGGTAAGATAAGTTTTGCTGCTCGTCTGTGGTGGGAGTTGATTTATTTTTATTTTTAAGTGAACTTCACTGGCATTACTCCACACACAGTAGATGCATAATTGATGTGCGCCAGCAAGTGGGCATTAAAGAACAACTTGCGATGATCAGTATCGACATACTTCCTAAGCTGGTCCAGCAAAAATAAATTTCGAGAGACAGAGACAGAGAGAGACAGAGACAGAGAGACAGACAGAGAGGCAGACCGAGACAGACAGAGAGAGAGAGAGACAAGCCCACGAGAGGGTGGAAGGGGGGTCGCTGATTTAGTAAAAGGAACAACATTCACATGATGTGGTGCTTTGAAGCAGCAAACGTTATTGTTGTACTTCACTAAAATCGATTTTATTCTCAAACGCCGCCCTGCTCGGTGGCACCCCACCGAGTAGGGCGGTGTTTGAGAATAAAACCGTTTCCCTGACGTTTTGTTGTTGTTGTTGTTGTTGTTGTTGGTGGTGGTGGTGGTGGTGGTGGTGGTGGTGGTGTGTGTGTGTGTGTGTGTGTGTGTGTGTGTGTGTGTGTGTGTGTGTATGTGTGACGGCATGCGTACAGTGTTCACACGCTCGTGTGCGCGCTTATAGTGCGTGCATTTGGCCCGTGCAGTTGGAATGGTGACAGAAGTAGAAGGGAGAGCTTGAATGATGTGGTGTCAAATAAAATACAGAACTTGTTAAAAATTGTAAAAAAATTGAACTGGATCAAAACAAAAAATACTGTAGTAAACAATTTCGAATTTTCGCAATTCTTTAAGCTGCTGTGAATTAAAATGAATTCAGTCACTGAAAATGAATGACTAAGGCACAGTGAATACTGCAAATAACAAAGCTGACCCCCACCTACGCCTGGATGGCCAACCTCAGGAACTATTAATGCTGTTCGTTACATAGATTCACATTTTCCCTTGAGTCAAAAAATCCCATGTCCTCTTTGGACAGGACGAATGGTGGGTGATATGTATAACATGTGTGCCACACTATGATTAATTAAACAGTGGCAACAGTAATCATAATTGTGGTTAGCTTTCAAAACTGATGAAGAAGAAGACAACTGAGTATACTACAATCGGCGTTGCAGAGGACACAAAACTGTGCTGGCCGGACCACAGAAGAAAGGGCTGCAGTGTGTTCTACGGTGGGAAGCAGCCGACGCTTTGTGTAAAATGCTCTTGCTGATGGTCATGGTACGCAGGAAAGGCGTGGACAGGAGAACATAGTTCAGTGGGTCTGGGGCTGATCAATACCGCAGCAGGAGCTGGTCAAAGTGTCTCGCTGACGCCAATGTACAGCCCGTGAAGGATCAGGGCTTCTCTCGGCGCTACAAGTACGTCTGTTTTCTGACCACAAGCATGCGATGCAGGTCTGCTGCAGGTGTCTATGGGGTCAGAATATAGCTTTGCCTGCTTCGCCTGCTGCCGAGAATCGATGTTTTTCTCAATGACGTCTGCTTTGTCCCAGTTCATTGCGCGTCGTTTGCCACGGATTTCCTGTCTCCCAAAATAAAGTGACACGTGTCATTTGATGACCAGTGGATCATCTTTGACTTGGGATTTCATGAAGTGTGTTTCTCCATCACGGTTGACTGGGCATTAAATTAAAAATACCAAATAATCGGTGAATTATTATGCTGATCAGGCTGACTGCGCGGTAAATAAAAAATACCAAATAACCAAAGAATTATGATGTTGATAAGGTGACCAGGGAAATATAAAAGAAATCAATCAACGAGTTCTGATGCTGATCAGGTTGAGTAGGAAACTGAATAATTTGCTAGTGTTGTGGTATTTTGGCGCCCTAAACTAAGGCGGCCCAACAAGTGTGCTACTGCATGCGGTATCCTACCCAGTGAAGGACATCAGGTCTGTCCCTAAGGCGGCTGCACGTTGAGATGCCGCATTGAATCCAGCTGCTGGCCACCACCACGCAGTGCAGCTGAACACTCGAAACTGGAACCAACAAATGCACCGTGTCCTGGGGTCTGGGCAGTGTTTTATCACGGGCTGAATTCCATCTGCACGACAGCAGCTAAACAGTGTGGCGAGGGAACCCGGAGCCACCCGTTGTGTGACACAACTGGCGCCTGATAGCAATGTTGGGTCGTAATTATCTTCCCATGAGAAAGAGGCGCCACTGCAGTACGATAAATCATTGCGGGACGGTCTCTGAATGCAGTGTGTCTGTCCTGGACGATCAGACGAGAAGGGACAAATGAATATAAAAGACTTGCCGAGATTACTCGTCGCCCAACCCACCGTCATAGACGGAACTCTCTGTCTGTCTGTCTGTCTGTCTGTCTGTCTGTCTGTCTGTCTGTCTGTCTGTCTCTCTCTCTCTCTCTCTCTCTCTCTCTCTCTCTCTCCTCTCTCTCTCTCTCTCTCTCTTACACTGACACACACATACACACACACATCACCACCACCACCAAAACAGCCACCACCACCACCACCACCATACTCTCACACACGTACCACTACCACCACCCCACCACACCAACACACCATTCTCTCTCTCTCTCTCTCTCTCTCTCTCTCTCTCTCTCTCTCTCTCTCTCTCTCTCTCTCTCTCACACACACACACACACACACACACACACACACACACACACACACACACACACACACACTCTACACCATGCATTTAATGTAGGCTTACTGACAGTAAACGTGCGTTAACTGGGTGCCTATGATGGAGAAGATTCGGCATCCGGACATAATTCCCCACTAACTGAATGGAATTTCCAGACGCTTAAAATTGATATGGATCCAGAAGTCAAATCAAATCAGACTGATGTCTATCATTTCCGCCCAAAAGTACAATCCGGGTAAAGCAAACGTTGTTTACCGTAACACACTGTTTACCGGTTTGGACGTTGTTGTATAGTTTGAAGAGATAATTGATTGTAATGTAGTTACGAAATGTGAGAACCATTTAAAATGACTGCACTTAAAGGAACAAGTCTTGTCAGAACAGGTTTCCTGATGAGATCAAAATAAAAACGTATATTCAAGGATTTTGTCTGAAAATACCCCTTGAACTCCTCTATTACTAACAAAGCAAGACTGCCTTTTCGCCTCGTCTCTGTGGAATAAAAGAAGGTGTTTTTTGTTTTTGTTGTTTTTGTTTGTTTCTTTGTTTAAAATAGCTGTGTCATTCGAAAAAGACAGTTTAGCCTAAATGCGCTGGTTTGCTTTTGTCCCGTTCTGATAAAAGCATTCCAATTTCAACAGTTTGTGTATTCTTATCTGTGAGGCCGATCTGTGAGGCACAGCAGCAGTGGTTGACTAAGCGGCAGCGGCGACTTCAAAAGACAAGTTCGAAATCAGTTTTGTGTTTCGCCAGAGATCACCATGTCAATCAACACAAAGCTGGCATGCACTGATCAACTTCTGGTCCGAACACAGAGGTGGCATGTGTCAACTTCCGGACAGAACACAGAGGTGGCATGTGGCCGAGTGGTGAAGACACTGTTCTCAGGATCGTGAAATGCAGGTTCCAGTCTCAGGTCGAGCAGTACCTCTCCCCACAGTGGGCTCGGTGTCTAGTGATAAAAATCCCCCCCCCCCCCCCCCCCCCACCCCCAAACGTCTGTGTGCTTCAGCTGAAGTATTTTTTGTAGTAGAAATTTCGCCATTGGCAAGATTGAGGCGAACCAAATTTCCTGGAATTTTCTGTGCGAGAAATTCTCAATGGGACAATTACATTGTTGAAACTAAGGATAACGATAGTTAATCGGGTCACTTAGTAGGAAATGGCAAAATCTGAATCAGTCAGACTGTCTTGACACCGTCAGAATGAATGCGAGCGTGTTGACAAAAGATTGTCGGGAGAGACTGCGTCAATGGACTGCCAAATCTCAAGTGGTCGGTGCTGTAACAGGCTTGCCGAACACAAGAACAGGGTCGTTTACTACACCGAGACACAGGCAAGGTGACTGACTGACGTCACAGCCTTGCCGGACACACGTGAAGAATGATGTATATCAGTTTGAATTGTATGCTTTCTTGTGTGCCTGATCTGTATGCTGCCTCCCCCCCTCGCCCCCCCCCCTCCCCCCCCTCCCCACCCGCCCCCTCCCCCCAACTCTCTCTCTCTCCCGTCACTCTTCGTCTCCGTGTCTCCCCCCCCCCCCCCCCCCGCCCTCTCCCCCCTCCTTTTCCTCCTCTCTCAGCTCATACGCACACACTCGCAACACACACACACACACACACACACACACACACACACACACACACACACACACACCACCACCACCAACACCAACACCAACACAACATACACACGGTGACACTCACATGCCGTGGTAGGGTCGCGCAAAGCACATGTACGAGTATAATAATTAATGCGGATAGCGTACCACTTCCTTGAAATACAGGATATACTTGACACGAATAATACGTACAGCACAATTTGTCTCATGCCGTCCTTGTCAGCATACTGACGTACAACAGTTGCTGACAATAAGGAAGGTTAGCAAGATCTGATAAAAAAATAAAAAAATAA
This sequence comes from Alviniconcha marisindica, assembly GCA_018857735.1. Lineage (NCBI taxonomy): Eukaryota > Metazoa > Mollusca > Gastropoda > Provannidae > Alviniconcha > Alviniconcha marisindica. The sequence goes on from JABMCL010002967.1 coordinate 98,534, forward strand.
AAAAAAGTATTTTTAAAAAGCGATTCTGAACCGCTTGACTGATACACACACACACACTCTCTCTCTCTCTCTCTCTCTCTCTCTCTCTCTCTCTCTCTCTCTCTCTCTCTCTCTCTCTCTCCCACCAGCCACCCTACGCCCCTTTGCCTCCTACCCGTATTCTCCTCAATGTTTTTCCAAGTTTTGTAACATAATATGGTAGGTTTTGTCGTTTGCTCTCAAACGTAATTATAGCTCGAACAAAATTGCAGTGCCTCTGATTATGTACATTGGAAGCTGCCGTTAGGCTACTTTTGTCTGGAAAGCCGTCATTTCGTCTGGCCTAATACTGCTGTAGCGTGGGGACATAGTTCACTGTACATTCTATCATCTGCCCCAAGCGGCCATGTTGGTCAAGTAGGGGCTAGACTTTACGGCCAATTCAGGAGTCGTAGTCCTGTTTTTAGCGACCCCCTCACAGTGACCGCCAGTGTACATGGACAGATGATGGACATTGGCCAGAACCTCCGGTTGACCCCAGCACCTCCAGATTCGATCTTTCCTAGACTGTAGTTGATCTGGTCGAGCAATCAGCGAGCAACATAAGGAGGAAACGGGACTGACTAAGTGATCATTCACGATACGATGAGCTTCCTGGCTAACGGGGCGGACCTGGCTCTCTTTAACATGGCCACATCCGCTGGACTGCGTCCTCCAAATTCGCTTTGCTTGTTCGTCTCGTATATAGTGTTGGGGCTGGACGATTCGCGGCAACACACGGAGAGCATTCAGTCTGCAGAACTCGATTGCACAAGATAATCGTTGACGAGCGAGTCCCCCATCGGATCGGTTCTCTGGGTCCAACGACATCGAGCGGCGGCCGCCTCCTGGGGCGAAGTTTGTAATTATTGCCCGTCAGTTATGTCACTTGGTAGCGGGTACGTGCTAATTACCCGAGTGGTCACAAAGTTTGGTAGCGGGTACGTGATAGTTGCCTGCTGTGTATTTTGCCGGGTAGCAGGCACGTGGTAATTGCCTGATGTGTACTTCGGCAGCGGATACATGGTAACTCACTGTTGTGTAATTCGGCACGGTAACTTACTGTTGTGTAATTCGGTGGCGGGTACATGGTACCTGCCGCTGTGTAAGTCAGTAGCGGGTACATGGTAACTGACTGTTGTGTAATTCGGTAGCGGGTACGTGGTGGTCGCCTGATGTGTAATTCGGTATCCCATTTGCAATAACTGGGAGGTTGTTTTTTTTGCAGTTAGGCCGGTTTGTTTTTGTTTTTGTTGCTTTTTTAAAGGGGGGGGGGGGAATGGGTCATTGAAAAAAGATACATTTTGATGGCTCCGGACTATCATCAGAGGGGACCTACATTTCTGCATCCACAGGGACCAGATTGCTGAGCACGGGTCAGCATCATTCAAATGATATATATGAAGGACGCAAATAACGTTAGTTATATAATTATGTGTTTCCGTTAACCTTTTCTTTTCTTTTTTTATCATGAACGTTTCATTAGTTAGACTCTGAGTTGTTACATGTTTTCAGGCAAACGTTTGGTTGGTTTAACGCTGAAACACGGGCAGTCTGCTCACGTCTTCCACTGAGCAGCACGTGCCATTTACAGTTTAATCCCCCACCTCCCTCCCTCACATGTGTAAGACCCTCCTCTCCCCTCTCTCTCCCTCTCTTTCCCCCTCTCTCTCTCTCTCTCTTTCCCTCTCTCTCTCTCACTCTGTCCTTTCCCAAAATATGACTCACACGAGAATGCCCGCGCGTATCTCCATTATTTCCCTTCTCATCCAGACACCCGAGCTCCTTGCTTAGACGGTTTCATGGCCTCACTCGTGTAGCGCTTCGTCGGAAGGAAATGGTGGGCTGACATTCATATCTGGATCCTCTTTCAGGTCATCTTTTGAGCTGTCAGTTACTGTGTGTCGAGGCCTGTATTGTCAGAGCAGGCAATAGATCTACCACTAGACACTCCTTGCTGCTGTTCTCTTTTGCCGAAAACCCGAACCTACTTCCGGCAATTTGTGCCGATGGATTGTTACGAGTGACTCGTCGTTGCTGAGGGTCAGGGTGAATTGGGTGTGGGGTCAGTCACGGGCCACTGTCCCGGGCGGTCCCTTCAAACAACGCGAGGTTGCTTCACGAGCCGCGCGAACTAAGTGGGTCTCATTTAATACGTCGTGCATTTCGGTCAGTTTCGACATGGTATATACTCTCTCTCTCTCTCTCTCTCTCTCTCTCTCTCTCTCTCTCTCTCTCTCTCTCTCTCTCTCTCTCTTAATTCGTGATATCTTAAATAATCTTTAATATATGTGATGTTTCGTCTTGTGTCTACTGTTGCCAAATAAATTTCCCAGTTGGGACAACACAACTTTATTTCAGTGTGTGTGCCGTCAGTGTGTGTGTGTGTGTGTGTGTGTGTGTGTGAAAGAGAGAGAGTGTGTGTGTGTGTCAGTGTGTGTGTGTGTGTGGTGTGTGTGTGTGTGTGTGTGTGTATGTGAGAGAGAGAGAGAGAGTGTGTGTGTGTGTGTCAGTGTGTGTGTGTCAGTGTGTGTGTGTAGAGAGAGAGAGAGAGAGAGTGTGTGTGTGTGTGTGTGAGAGAGAGAGAGAGAGAGAGGGCGCGTGCGAACGAACGAGCGCAAAGTGACCATATCGCACTGAATACAATTTACTGCTCACACTGGGGAAAAATCTGTTCCGTGATGGCGACGCGTTAGGAGCCGAGAGGTGTTACTGCCGTGATCGTCTGTCTGTTACCGTTCTCCACAAACCATTGTCGCTAAAGTGTCACCATGTCACTCGAGCTGCCATCACGATGCGCCGAAGGACGCACTTGCCCTTTTCATGGTGCAGTACACATACCACATGAACACATGAAGACGGTGACTGGAGACTGGCTCCATTGGCCAGCCGTCGTCATTGTCAGAAACAAAGCTGGCCAGTTTATAATGGGTACAGTGTGCAGTGTGGTGGAATGACGCATCCGTCTGAACTGATACGCTGGGGGGACGGGGGGGGGGGGGGGGGGGGGGGATGTGCGGCTGCTGCTGTATCGATCGCTGCTATGATTGATGACAATCACGAAGGTCAGTCGGTAGTGGGCACACCGTCCCATCAGCACGCAAGGTTCAGCGGCCGGTCAGACATCACAGACAACTCGGGCCTTGGGGCAGAGTCACTGAGCTAGACAGACGGACTTTCTAGCTCAGTGGGTAGAGTACAGTAGGAGAGAAAAGTTCTACACAGGCCTAAAGGGTGGTGGTTCGGGCTGAGTCACCAGACCGGCGTTTTCGCTTTGTGGCTGCGTGCTCGGCACTCAGTTGATGCAGGTGAAAGGCCGGGGAGTTGATCTCGGTCCTTTCGCGCTTTGGGGAAAGATACAGTTGCTCGTGCCTCTGTTGCTTCTGGCGGCGATCGCTCCATTGATAGGTTGGCAAATCTCTGAGAGGTTGCTCCAAACACTGGCCCGTGGCCATGCCGTCAAAACCGGGCAACGCGGTGCGCTAGGGCCGCTGCATGCTGTTGCTTTTGGCAGTCTCTGGCTGACTGTCGGCTGCTGAATTTTGGCAATAGAACGGCAGCAGTGTAGACCATAGGGAATGATTTAGAATCCAAGACATTACGCTACACAGATCCAGTATCACTGCACAACAGTAAAGACTACGGACATTCTGCTGCACAGATCCAGTGTCACTGTATGACAGTAAAGACTACGGACATTCTGCTGCACAGATCCAGTGTCACTGTATGACAGTAAAGACTACGGACATTCTGCTGCACAGATACAGTGTCACTGTATGACAGTAAAGACTACGGACGCTCTGCTGCACAGATCCAGTGTCACTGCGTGACAGTAAAGACTACGGACATTCTGCTGCACAGATCCAGAGTCACTGTATCAGTGACAATAAAGACTACGGACATTATGCTGCACGGATCTAGTGTCACTGTATGACAATAAAAACTAAGG